>JAFEMH010005588.1:52500-157362 GCA_022495995.1 Adenophora triphylla var. japonica | reverse complement strand
GGAGTTGATAAAGAAGTTTAGATTAGAAAATGCTAAAGCATATGATACTCCTTATATGGCCACCGGCAATAAGCTAGATAAAGATCTCAAAGGTAAGAAAGTTGATCAAACTTTATATCGAGGTATGATCGGCTCATTACTTTACTTAAGCGCTAGTAGGCCCGATATTATGTTTAGTGTACGTGTATGTGCTCGCTATCAAGCGGATCCTAGAGAAGCACATCTTATTGCGATCAGCGTATAATCCGCTATTTATCTGGAACCACTAACCTTGGAATTTGGTATTCCAAAGATTCGAACTTCGATCTTGTAGGTTATTCAGATGCAGATTATGCAGCTTGTACTATTGACAGGAAAAGCACTAGTGGTACTTGTCATTTCCTTGGGAATAGACTAGTTGCTTGGACCAGCAAGAAGCAAGCATCAGTTTCAGTGTCAACCATAGAGGCTGAGTACATTGCTACTGGTAGTTGTTGCTGTCAAATCCTTTGGATGAAGCAGCAGTTGGTGGACTATGGAATCCATGAAGGGAATTACCCCATCATGTGTGACAACACTTCAACAATTTCAGTCTCCAACAACCCTGTCATGCATTCCAAGACCAAGCATATTGATATCAAGTATCATTTCCTCAAATATCATGTGGAGAAGAGGAATATCCATTTAGAGTACGTGGGGACAGACAACCAGATTGCTGATATCCTCACCAAGGCTCTTGACTCCAAGAGGTTTTCATTCCTTAGAGGAGAAATAGGTATGCTTGAACTTAAATGAATCCATTCCTTTTATTAGCTAACTTGTGTGTTAAGTATAGTGTCAAATCCCTTGATTGAACCGCGTGTTCCAAACCGCAAGCAAGTCCAACCGCCTTGCAGCCAACCGTTTCATTCCAAACCGCATGCTGCAGCTCAAACCGCTTAGACCTCAACCGCGTTTCAACTTGGAGTATTTTCTAAACTTTTATTTACAGTTATTTAAAAAAAAAACTGTTAAAATTCCTTTTATTTATTTTTTAGTCCTAATTTTTTTAAGGGTTTATTTGCAAATGTTTTCCCACGAAATTTTAAAATTTGAATGCATTTAATGCAAAGGAAACATTAGCATTTAATGGCCTTCATGTCAGCCGTCATAGGTTGATGTGTTGAAGCTGAAAGGGTGCAAGTTTGCAATGATTCACTGAGTTGGTGAGTTAAACTGTCCTTTCAACTGCCAAACCCTAAACCCTTTCCTATAAATAGAAGACATAACCTACTTTTTCAAACTTTCCATTCTGTCTTCTCTGACCTTGTACCTTCAAGTGTCAGTTTTCACCAAACCCTTCTTCTCTCTCTTCGTAAACTGCGTTTAAAAGCTTAAATTTTGTCAAGTCAATGGCTCCCAAGCAACCTATTGAAGACATGGTATGATTTCTTAAACCTAAACTTATTAATCTTCTGTAAATCATATGTGTTTATCTGCTTAATCCGCCATTGATGAACTTCAAGGTTTCGAACACCAAGAACTGACTTTTGTTCATATGTTCTTCATTTCTTGATCATTTTGCATGAAATTTGTTGGGTTTTGTTCGGATTTATGACTAGATTAAGTTTCTAAACTTTATTTCATGATCAATGAACATCCAGGACACTGATTTTGAATTTTTTGGAGTTTATAGTTTCGAAACCCACTTTATGATTTTTACATTTTCTGGGTGATTATGAGTAAAGTAGATATTTTTATTGTTATATTGTTAATCTACTGCTCAATATGATCATTTTGACATGTTATTTGTTCATTTTGGTTAACATTCTTCAAATCTCTGTTCTTGATGTTCTTCGTGTTCTTCATGCACTCATGTGACTGTTCATCATCATTTTCAGAAATTTCTTATGTTTTGGTTTGACCTAACTTTCAATCTTGTTTTCCATACTTAGAAAAAATTTTGAAATTTTGATTATGTTTTACATGTTTGAACCGCATCATTCTAAACCGCATGTTACTTTGAAACCGCGTATCTTAAATTGCTTACCATTTGTGTTTCAAACCGCATGTGTTTTTGGTATATCAACCGCACTTTAAAAATCGCATGCCATGTTTTCAAAACCGCATACATATTCTTTTGAAAACCGCATGCTGAAAATTACTTAAGTATTACTAAGTATATAGGCTGGACACCATAAATTTCCTCTCTAAGCACCGCTTGCAGTGTGGGATAATTTTGGATTACAATGCCACGTACTAAGTAAATATACTTTTGTATTTTTCCTACTTGTTTACCTACATGTGTTCACAGTTTCCTTGAGGTTTGGAAATTATCATTTCCAAAACCGCACTATTGCCAACCGCATGGGTGCACCAAACCGCTTGTGAACTGTGATGTTATTAAATTGTTCTAACTTGTGTGTTTTCTTTGTAGAATACCAAGTATTTCTTACCAGGGTGGGAGATTAATGAACACGAGTTGCGGTCTCGATGCTCTTAGAAGAGTAGATGATAAGGAAAATGCAAGCTTCGGAATCCTTCCCCTCTTCAACAAACAAAGAAACCTATACCATCCCTTTATTCATTGACCAGTTCTACGCAACCGCAGTGCGTGGAGAGACTGAGCTTTCTGATGGAACCAAGATCCCCAATTTGGTAGGAGTAGTTAAAGGTTTCAAAGTCTCCATTGACTACTTGGATATTAGAGGCACCTTTGATTTCCATGTGTCTAATGCTCCTATTGAAGTATCCCAAGAAGTCCAGGATGCTACTTGCTCTACCCTCATTTGGAAAGCCGGATTCCTTGTCTCAGCTACTACAAAAGAAGATAGCAAGGAGAGACTTTGGAGAACTCGATGAGCCACCTTTGCTATTTGGTGGGGAAGTACGTGTGTGGAAAGACAGGGAACCACAACAACTTCACTTCATCGGTGGCGTATTGTTATTGCCATTTACAACGGCATGAAGCTCCGTTGGCCCAAAATTTTGATGAGAGAGCGCCCGCGGTATAGATGCCTACCAATTGAAGACCAAAGATGTACATACCGGTGGAGACCTTTTGGTAGGTTGCTAACCGCCATCTTTGGCAACTACCAAAGCACTTGGAGGATTTGAGGATCTCTAATCCCGAGGTACTTTCTGTTCATCGGGAGTCAAGAATCCCTCGGGCTCAAGGCTTGCCACTCTTCGCATTCTCATTTGGCAATGAAGACTACAAGACCTTGTATGATGCCGATACCTTCCAACCCAAGGAACCATATGTTGAGATGACCCATGCAACCGTAGATCGGTCTCGGCTAAAGCTGCGAAAGCTGTTTCAAGGAAGAGAAAGGCTGCCGAACCGCTCCTCAAGCAGCAGAACCGCACCAACCCAACCGCGTGGTTCATCTCGGGTGCAGCCCTGAGTCAAAAAAGCAAAGGAAGGACAAAGGAAAAGATGACCCTTCTGGATGAGATTGCAGAAGAAGAAGAAGAAGAAGAAGAAGAAGAAGAAGAAGAAGAAGAAGAAGAAGAAGAAGATGCAACCATCCCACCTTTGATTGCGAGAGCTAAGAAGGCAAAGGAAACCTGTGCTAATTTGGCCAAGATGTCCGATGAAGAACGGACCGCCTACTACTACAAGGCAGAAAATTGAAAAGATTGAGAGAAAATGGTCCGAGAAGGGCGCACTAAAGGAAAAATTCAAAGAACCCATTCCCCAACCGCTCCTTCTAAACCGCCCCAAACCCAAACCCAAACTCAAACTCTTATCCAAACACCACCTCAATCTCTATCCATTCCCATCATTCATCCCCGCCAAATCCCCTACACCCGAACCGCATTCTCCTCCTCAACCGCAAAGAGCTGCAACCAGCTCGGGAGGAGGCCAAAGAGAGGGTCAAGCAAATATGTGAAATTTTTAAAAGACCCCAACCAAAGGCCCCAAATGCTTTTTGCACCGTGTTTCCAAACAACGTACTCCTTCTCCACCTTCATCCCCTTCATCTTCTAATTCCACTTCACATTCAACATCCCAATCCCCTTCAAAATCTCATTCTTCCTCTAGCCAAAATGTAACCCCAACCGCCTCACCTCAACATTCCAACCGCTCAAAATCCCTCCTCCTTCAAACCGCGCTCAATCACCTCCTTACTCTCATCACACCCCACCCATCTCCATTTCCAATCTAAAACCGCGATAGAACCCCATCCCCTAACCGCGTCCATTCACCTCCTCCTCCTCCTACAAATTCTCCCCAACAAAACCAAACCCCTTCTCCAAACCGCGTTCCTACTCCACCTCCTCAAAAATCCCCTCAACAGAAATCCCCTTCTGTTGAAATTCACACCACTAGCTCCTCCTCAAATTCCAACCCTATCACTTCTGGAATTCCAACCTCCCATGTTCAACCTCCACCTCCAACCGCACCAATTTCAACCGCACCAACTACTTTACCCCAAACACTTCCTATACCTCCCTAAACCGCTTCACTTTTCACTGTCCCAGCCAGCCGCCTATTTCAAACACTCCTATCCCCTTTGCCTCAAACCTCCCCTACAACACAATCTCAACCGCCACCCTCATTTACTCAAATCCCTTCCACTTCAACCGCACCTCCAACAGATTACTCCCAAATTCTTTCAACCCTTAATCTTATCCAAGGCCAACTTCTATTAAAACAAGGCCACATGATCAAGCTAACCGCTTCCAATGCCGCTCTTGAAGCCTCAAATACTTCCCTAACCGCATCCAACCAAACCCTTCTAGCCAAAGTGGATGCTCAGGCCCTAGAAGTGGCAAATCTTAAAGCCCTATTGATTGATACCATTAAGGGGGAGAGAAGTTACTCAATCCAAACCGCTGAAGTTATTAAAACCGCAGCTACAGAGTGTTTTCAAGGTTTCAAGGAAAACTTAGCCAGAGGAGTGCTTAGAGCCATGGGTGATGCTGTTTCAAAGACCCAACTAAATGAGATGCTCTCCAAGATTTCTAATGAATTTGTCTCTTCCACCAACACTACACTAATATCGTTTATGAAGACCCTTCAAGAAACCCAACCGCAACAAGCCTTCTACTTGGTAGCCCCTTCTCAAACCGCTCTGGACGACTTGCAGCTGAAAATCTTCAATGAACTGGACTCCCTCAAAGAAAGAATCAATGTTGACCTCAACATAGTGGGAGACAATATCAAGGAGCGAGGTAAAGAACTTTGATGATGATATCTCCTTGATTTGAGAACCTCAAGGCGGGCTTCAACCTCGAAGCTTCGACAACTCCATCAAGGTGAAGTCCAATCCGAATGTGACAGCTGGATCCGGGAACCATTGAGAGATTCTCTATCTACTCAAACCGTAGCCATTCAGGATGAGATCTTCACATTCTACAATTCCTTGAAAGCTGCATTGAAGGATTCACTACTGCGAGATCAAGGAAAGTGTTGCCGCAAATACAAGATTCGGGCTGATCTTCTTTGGATCAACTGGCCTTGCTCAATCCGAAGAACCGCCCTTAGAGCGGTTTTCGAGACCACTCTTTGGAAGACAAAGTTGAAGACCTCGTGAGCCTTAAGAAGAACAATCGTAGGAGAAAGCTCGGCCTTCAGTACCTTCTGACCGCAAGTGCCAAATCAAGAGGGTGGACTGGGCGCGTGAGCAACCGCGCCATCATCATCATCAACAACCGCATCAACACCAACCGCGTCGGCAAGATAGGACCGCCCTTTATCTCGTAATTTCTTTTCCTATGCCGAACTCTTTTTTGTTTTGTTGGACCGCACTCTTTGTATTTTTGTCCAACCTCCTTTTATTTTTGTAACCTTTGCATTTTGCTTTTCTACCCTTGTAATTGTAACCGCAGTGGTGTAAGTGCTCCAATTTGAGTTGGTAGTTTTTTCGTTAAAAGTTAACGAAAGTTTTAACATTTCTAACATTTCTAACAATCTCTAACCTTCCTAACCAAGCAAGGGTAGGTTAGGGTTTGCCATTTAAAGTTAAACCAAAAAAGGAATCCAATAAAGCAAAAGAATTAAGAAAATCCCGAAACAAAGAAGTTGAAAAACAATTTCTCGCCGATATTTTGAAAAATATTCTTCTTTGTTCAAAGCCTGGAGCAGCATTTAATGCACTGTGCACGTTTTACAAGGACCTCCGCGGACATCTTTGCATCTCCCGGTGGCCTATAAATTGAACCCTCCTCTCTCGGTTAAAACACCACAATTTGATCATAGCAACGAAGTTACACGAAATATAGAGAGAAAACAAAGGGAATCCCTCGATTGCCACCATTTTCTCTTAAATCTTTCCCAATCTCACTCCAAACACAAATCCAAACATCAAACCTTGATACTCCTCAAGCCAAACACCAAATCTTGATACTCCTCAAGTCAAATTCCAAGCCTAGGAAGATAGGGTGTCACCATTGGTAAAGCCCTCCTTCTCAAAACCCTAAAATTCACTTTTGACTTCTTGTTCATCTTGTTCTTCTTACTTGGATCTACTTGATGCTTAGTTTAACTTGAGTTTTGACCCAAGATGGTCATCTTGAAGTTCATCTTCATGAATGACCATCTCAAATGGTCTATATTTTAAATCTCTAAATTGATTTTTTCTCTTTAATTTCATTTCTACAAAATATCCCCTTTCCCTTTGCAAAGGACATGTTTAAACCCCATAAATTCCCCAAGGATGACTTGAATATGATAACCACTCAATAAAAAGTAGTGGTATCAAGTCTAGGGATGAAAATGGGGTGAACATAGATGCAAATCCCCCAAAAATCACATTTTCCCTCAAGAACATCTTGCTGTCCAGTAGCATTGTTCTGAAACCTCAGTCCATTTTATTATTTTTTGGACCCAGTAAAACTTGGAATTGGGTGTTGACTACAAAACACTTTTTGTAACCAACATCCAGATCTTTCCAGACATATTTTTATTTTATTTTTTGAGTAAGTAAAACTCCTTTTTTCAATTTTTCTTTTAGAGGCCAGTTCATCAGCTTCTGGAAATCCAGATTTCACATCTGAGATTTTCAGAAGGTTTTGACCCCTCAAATTACTTCCAAAATGGAAAGTTTATTTGCAGAAACCCTATTTAGGGTGTTTTAAGCAACTTTCATTCTCGGACTTTCTCCAGATTATGAGGTTTTGAAGCCTTTAAGTCCATTTCTAAGTCAAGGGTCAACTGCCTTCTTTCATTCTGGCAGAATTGCTTTTCAAATCCAAAAATCTTTTGAGTGCCAAGACTCAACCCAAAAATTCTCCAAAAAATCATGGGATCAGTTTAGAGTCTTAAAAAGAGATCCCAATTTTCACTTTTCCTAGTTTCAAATTATTTTGGTCAAAACACACACACACACACACACACACAACAAAAGGATTTCAAATGTTTGGAAGACTCGTTTTGCGAGGCGCGTCGGGTGCACACTAACGTCCTTCCCGACGCGTAACATGACCTCCGAACCTAAATATCTGATCTCGGGCTTTTTTCAAAGTTTTGGCCCTTAAAATAAAAATGGCGTGGCGACTCCGTTTTAATGGCACATCATCACAAAGGGCGACTCCCTGGGACGATTAAGCTTTTCTAAAAAAAAATGATATTTGGTATATTGGTGGAAACCATTAAACTTCCCGTTATCGCCTCCTAACACGAGTCGGGGATAAATTGTGGTCTAACAATCCCACGTACCGGTATCACCGTTTTCAAAAAAAAAAAAAAGCTTTTGAGGGTCAAGCTTCCGTCTCAACATTTGAAAATCCTTTGTGTGTGTGTGTTGATTTTTGCACAGTTTTCGTGTTTGTTTTTGGCCTCCTCGGAAAAGTCAAAATTTTGACTGTCCGGAATAATGTCCCTAATCTGCCGGAATTTTCGTGCCTATGTGCTTATGCGTTCATTAAATTTCAAAAAAAATTTCAAAAAAAAATTTCAAAAAAAAAAAAGAAAATTTTCAAAAAAAAATCACGCATCATGCCTTTTTAAGACACATAAAAAAATTTCTGTTTTTCTCGTAAAAGAAGATAGATCGTTGCACACTACGCGCACGTGACCGTACACTGCACACTACGTCCCTAACCCCGGGAAATCCTTGTCGCGGTCCGTTTGGTCTTATTACGCCTCTCGGATGAGCACAGGACTACCCAAACATCCCATGGAGCCTCGTGTCGACCATGCACTCGTCCGTGACACACTTTGTCCGAGACCCGGTTGGTTTTTAGTTTGGTCTCGTGTCATGCCCCGTCGGTGTATAGACCTTTCCTTTCAAGCCTTTGTCGGCATACCGACTCAATATCTTTCGGGGCCACTAATCGCCGAAGTCGCCGGTTTCCGCCGCAGACTTTGACCAAGATATTGACCGGCGCCTTGATTTCTGGGCCGATCGGGGCACAAATTATACACTCGACTCCCAAAGATGACACCGAGTCATCAAGGATTAACGGTTATTCCATGCCCGATTACGGCTCAACCGACGACAAGTCAAGATCAATTGTGGACATTTATCGGTCCAAATCATGCCGACTTTTTGTCGAGCCCTCGGACACGATCTTGACTTTGACGTCAGCTTTGTCCGTAATTTACATCGAATGCTCGTTAAGACTCGATTACCTGCCAGACTTTTAGGATCGTTTTTCTTTCGGTCGGTGGGACCCGCTTGCCCTATAGGACCCTCGCCCGGGGCTGTCCACCCTGGGAGGTCGAAATACAGATGGAATACGAGGGGCTTATAGACGTAGTGACGGGGCCCACCGATCCAGAATCGAGTAGTTTAAAAGAAAAAGAAGAGCAATCTTTTCCAACCGATTAGGTTAAAAAAACGTGTTTTAAGTAAACATTAACAAATAACTGCATGTTGCATGAGCCTTAAGCCCAAACACCTACCCACCATCAAATCCCACCATCTGAACCCTCGTGTCTTTCCCCCGCAGCTCCGCCCAAAGCTTGGTTTCGGGCACCGGGTCACCGTCTAATCAGCTTGGGAAGAGTCAAGTGCATCGCCGCCTTTCACCGTCTCTTCCGACTCCGGGTTCCAGAATGTTCGCATCACTCGGTAACGATGGGGACAACGTCACTCCGCCTCCGGGACTCCTCGTACGTAACGGCGGTGGAATCGGTTAGCGAACGTATGAGAGTGCGACAGGAAGCACAGCTGAATAGCCTTATGGAGGCTATCAAGAGCCATGGTTTGGCCGCCGCCTCAATCCCGATGGCACCTTCACTTTGTGGAAGAAGAGGATGACCCCAATCCCAATCTTGGTCGCCCAATTACTCCAGGATGCCACCACCAACCTCCTTCGGTGCTACCGTAACACATGTTCCTCGATCTCTAGGTGGGACCACTGGATCCATGCGGCACGATGGGACGAATCGGTTCACGGCTCCTCGGTGGGGGCAAAGTCGCACGGAATGTCCTCTTATGGTTGGGGATGCCTCGGAATGCCACACAGATTGGAATCCCACCTCGGTTCGGAACCGATCAATCCAGACCTTCACAAGAACAACCACAATTTGGAATGCCGCCGCAATCTCGGTTCTCGGGCCGCCAGGAGCCCTCCTCGAATGGTACCGGTTCGGTTGCTCCTCACACGGCTTTCACAAATCCATTCACTCAGACTTCTATGGGTTATCAAGCCTTCATCCCGGTTTCATCCGAATCACCGGGACTACGGTATCCTCTCGGTTATGCATCCTCGCCACAACCAAATGCCCATGCAATTCAACAACCAGGGACAAGCGGCCCGCACTTAAGCCTACTTATGGGCCTCACTCCAAAATCCAAGCCATATGGCTACCTCGAATCTGCCTCCATCTTCTCTCGCCGATTGGAAGCCAACTGCAAGTCGCCGGGTTCTATCCTTTTGCCCCGGCTCCTACCTACACTCCCCGGGGTAATTTGGGCCAAGGACAGGTTTTCACCTATGCTCAGGGATATGGTATTCCTTCCACCAATGCACCACCAACGGCTAGTCCTCTTCCTAGCTCAAATATCGGCTCGGGAATTCCCGCTCGCGCTTTGGATCCCCAATTGGCTTGGTTTATGGAGCAACACAAGGAAATGAAAGCACAGATTCTTTGAATTGACCGCAAAAAGAACACTTGCTCTTCGGCCTACAGATCCCGACTCGATTTTCCCCGCCTCACAAGTTTGTGATGCCCACTCTGGAATTGTTTGATGGGAGTGCATGCCCTAAAACTCACTTGGACACCTATACTTTGGCAATGAAGGCTAAGGGATGCACAAACCAGCGGTTGGCCGATTACTTTAGTCTCTCTTTGAAGTCGGGGGCTTTGAAATGGTTTTTCCGATTGCGGCTGAAGCTAGGGCTACTTGGGAACAAATTACCGGTACTTTCACGAGATAAGTATAAAGCCAACTTGGAGTGGGAGACAAACGAGTTGACACGCAAACAACGATGCGGCGCCTAATGAGAATATTGGGGATTTCTATAAGAGATGGAACTTAAAGCTCGGTGAAATGGCCATTCCTCCCTCGACGAGGAGCGATTAGACATCTTTCGGTCATGCTTGAAGCCGCATTTGAGAGCTTCCTCGGCCACTTCCCCTACGGCGACTTGCGTGCAATGGTTAATTCGGGGCTAAGTTTGAAAAGGCTTACAATCGGCGGCCGGCTGCACACTGCCTACGGATACCGGGCTCCTCCCTCCAAAACTACTCTCACTTTCGCTAAAGGCAAAGAGGCGATCGGCTACGCGGGACAGGGCGTAACAATGCCACTTCCTTTGTTCCAGAAGCCCGATGCATCCGAGATCCCGGCTCAAGACTTGAGAAACTTTGGGATGCCTTTGAGTGATATCTTGAGGTTTGGTGAGAGAAGGTTTGCTCCGGCCTTTGGAAAATTATCGGCCTAGAAACCCCAACGCTCCTTTGGATACCTCCAAGCATTGTGCCTTTCATCGGTACTCATGGGCACTGACGGATGATTGCGTCCCCCTGAAAAAGGCCGTCCAAGGGTTGATTGAGCAAGGGAGGTTAGAGATGCCTGAAGGACCTAATACTATCAATAACCCGCTCCCTAACAACATGAGTGTCAACATGATCGAGTTTGGTGGTTCAAGCCTTGTGGGAACAATGGAGTTTGACTCGTCCCTTTGCAAGGTCAATGAACCAGTCATCGCAGGCAATGAAGATGGTTGGATTGAGCAAAAGGTTGCCAAGGAAATCCTGATGGAAAGGTGCAATAGCTCCCGTCTCCGGCGTCGAAGAATAGATGCATGGTTCAACAGCAAGAGCGGCTAGGCGGGGGCTACCTATCTTTAAAATAGTCTTTTGAGTCAACCTTCGTAGGTTCTAGTACTTTTCTTTCACCTAAGTCCTTCCTGGACATTTGTCGTTGTAGTCCATTTTGGACATAGTGGTTAAGTGTCTAATTTTTAATATAAGTCTTTCTTCTTTTCTTGCTAGACTCGAGACATCACTTGCGCACCCACGTTACACTTAATTGAAATGGTTTTATCCAAAATGATCACTTGTGCTGCT
Source organism: Adenophora triphylla var. japonica (assembly GCA_022495995.1). NCBI lineage: Eukaryota > Viridiplantae > Streptophyta > Magnoliopsida > Asterales > Campanulaceae > Adenophora > Adenophora triphylla. The sequence goes on along the minus strand of JAFEMH010005588.1, from coordinate 145,934 downwards.
CAACCACTAATTCTTCGAAAATGATTAATATTTAAACTAACCGGAGTGAGAAAATCAATTGATATCCTTCCCAAATTGGGGCTTACCAACTCCCCATCTTGCATCTCATATGCTCACATCCCTTTCATCATCATCATTGCTCGATGAATTTGCGTGGATCTTTTCTCATATAAAGCTTAAGCAAGCAATGAAGACTTAATCTCATTTAGGTCATCCAGTAGGGATTGCGGTTGAAACCTTTCACCCATAGGAAAGCCATTACCTCACCCTTACTAAACACTATCCTCTCATTTCAAGATCGGCGTGTTTTGAAACCCGGTTTAGCCATCATTTTTGCTCCATACTGAGAGAAAGTCCAAGCGAGCCCGAGAAGTTAGCTTCGAGAATCGGCGATGCGCAAATTATCTCAAGCCATGAAGGAAGGACAAAGATAATCCTCAACTCCTCAGGAAGCTTTCCAAGTCAAAAAAAAAAAAACAAAAAAAAACAAAAAAAAAACAAAAAAAAGAAACAAAAAAAGAAGGATTTTAAAATCCTCACAATCTCGGATATAATTCCAAGCTCCTCAGTAAGCCTTCCAAAAAAAAAAAAGAAGAAGAACTCAAAAGTCCCAGACATCTCAAGAAGCTCTCCAATGATCAAAAAGGAGCTGAATTCTCGCAAGATCGCAAAAAGTTGTCGGTAGCTCGGACTTCCTCTTATCATTACCTTAAACCAATCCCAAGCCATCCTCTCAATTTTAGAGGATACACCCATCACCATTACCCTTGCCCTTGGCCAAGTCAAAATCGACCTCTCATTCTTGGAGGCAATCAATCTTCCTCGCCGAGAGATTTCCCAAACACATCCCTCGCGAGCCAACCTCTCATCTTTAGAGGTTCGGTCGGTAAAAGGCCTAGCCAGACCTCTCACCAAATCTCGAGGTCATAATCTCCCAAATCACCCGATAGCCGATCGAAGCCCGGAAACCCAACTACGGTCCCTACCGGATATCGGTTTCATTCTAATATCCTCGATGTCGGGATCAAATTAATGCTTCATTGCTTGCTTAAATTGGAATCTAATCCATTTTGGTTCAAAATTACCAATCAAAGATTGTGCAAATTCAACCCTTCCCTTCATGTGAGCATATTTCATTTCTCCTCACAAACACTTGCAGTGGATGTCCCACTTGGGGCTTCGCATCCGTGTCTTTCATGGACACTCTAAGGGGATATGTTATTCAATCCTCCAAATCCTCAAAATCCCCAAAGGTCCTCGGACCCTCGAATTTCAACATTCATTCTCTTTTCATTCGGGATAGGCCCGAACTACGGCGACTGAGCTCTTCATAATGGAGGAACGTAGGCAACCGAAATGGTCCGGTCGAAATCACAAACAAATCTCAAAAAAAAAAAAAAAAAAAAAAAAAAAAAAAAAAAATCCGGTCTCATCAAGGATCGTCCCTATACACTTTCCGCCCTTCCAAGCTTGATTTTCGATATCGGTTGGTTTTCTCCTTGTGATTAATCAAAATATTTGTTCATATCGGATTTAGGGATTGAATAACCCGAACATTAACAAAGGGTTTTAAGCGGCCTTGTGATCATCATGAATAAGACAAGTTTTCAAGTGTCTCGACAAGTCTTCTCTCTCTCCATCATAGGGAAATAGAGCCAAACACTTTGTCTTTACGTCTGCGGGGGCTTCCATACACTTTTCCACACCTTGTGATGCTTATACTCTCTCAAAGAGTCAAACCAAAAGCGAGAGTGTCATACACAAATTCGGGAGACATTCCCATCTTTCAAAAGATATGCCCCGCACGTAAACATTTACGAGTCTTGTCCGATGCTTGGTTGACTAAGGTGCGAAAAGATGGGTTCCCCTCTGTAAGACTACTCTGAATTTCTTCATCTTTGGGGCTTGCTAAGCGGTTCTCCCGGGTTCTCTGTAGCCTCTTCAAGTGGGGCTTATATAGTCATCTTTGGGTCCACGTTGGGTTCTTCGCCACGAGATAGACTCGCCAAATCGCTTCTTCAAAATCTGGACTTTGCCTACTCGGGATCCGGGGCTTTGTCAAGATGGTCTTTTGGACCCGAATTTTATCAAGTCGCAAGAAAGAATTTCGGCTTCGAACTTGGTACACGGCGGCTTCCCGTAGCATCGGAATTCAAGATCGGGGTTTCTCCCGGCATTAGCAATTCCATCAAATCATCCTCCAGGACAAGGTTTCGGCCAAGGTCACAGCTCATCCAAATGAAAGAAGCTTCACTCGTATCAACGTTGGCCCTAAAGTCTGTCAGCATCAGCTTCAAATGACCAAGAATGAGAGGGAAAGTTTCAATCAAGACCCGGGATCCGAATCCAATCTCATCAAGATTGAGGTCCATGTGATATTGCGACAAAACCTCACCAACAACCGTTTGTTTAAATCGCGATCAAGGGTTCTCATCCCCCACTTGATCAAAATCTGTTCCAAGCGGTCTCCATACCCATGCATCCCCACTAAAAATCTCTCAAGGGCTCATGTAGCATGCCTGAAACTTGAGTCAATAGGAATAATCCTAAATCATCGAAGATCATAAATCATAATTTTCCCCGCGGAAGCTTAGGCTAAGTGCATCTTCGAAAGCAAGTAAATGCATCATCCCATAATCATTTTTGGTTCCATGCATGCATCTGTCATCATGAATGCCATATATGCATCTTCCTCTTCACTAACGAATGCAGGAATTCAAACGTGAAATCAAATCCCCCTTTTTTCGGCAAGGATGATCTTCACCAAAGACGACCTCCAATGAATGAAGACGCCCTCCAACATCTACAGTTTGGCAAAGACAAGCTCCGGCGTACGCAACTTGCTAAAGACGACCTCCAATGTCCACAAATGGATGAAAACAATGAAGACCACCTCCGGTCTACAATTCGGTCGAGACGCCAAGTTCTCAAATACAATTTGGTCAGAGACGCCAAGTTCTCAAATACAGTTCGGTCAGGGACGCCAAGTTCTCAAATGCAAATCAAATGCCAGTCGGTCAGAGACGCCAAGTTCTCAAATACAAATCGGTCAGAGACGCCAAGTTCTCCAAGGCAAGAAGGTCAGAGACGCCAAGCTCTCCAATACAATGCGGTCAGAGACACCAAGTTCTCAAAAGCAAGAAGTCCCAATGTGAATACAAGCTCAACCACCTCTACAAGGTTGACGATCACCAGCAAGACGCAGACTCAACCAAACTCCTCCTTCAGGTCAAAATGCTTCCAAAGACAAAGCAAATCGTCGGCGAAACCGTCCCATGAACAAAGAACTTAACAACTCTTCATCAACATCGCCCGTAGCCTCGGTCCTTAGAGCAGCTACAGGGTAAGCACGGCCACGGGTATGAAAGCATATCTTAGTCAACTACTTTTCTAAAGGAACATTATCATCGGATCATAGGGCGACTTCCCAAAACAGTCAAAACCTTAGGGTGACTTCCCAGTCAAACCATAGGGCGACTTCCCAAAAATAGTCGGATCATAGGGCGACTTCCCAAAAATAGTCAAACCATAGGGCGACTTCCCAAAAATAGTCGGATCATGTGGCGACTTCCCAAAAATAGTCGGATCATAGGGTGACTTCCCCAAAACAGTCAAACCATGGGCGACTTCCCAAAAATAGTCGGATCATAGGGTGACTTCCCAAAAATAGTCAAACCGTAGGGTGACTTCCCAAAAATAGTCAAACCATAGGGCGACTTCCCAAAAATAGTCGGATCATAGGGCGACTTCCCAAAACAGCCAAACCATAGGGCGACTTCCCAAAAATAGTCAGATCATAGGGCGACTTCCCCAAAACAGTCAAACCATAGGGCGACTTCCCCAAAACAGTCAAACCATAGGGCGACTTCCCAAAAATAGTCAGATCATAGGGCGACTTCCCAAAAATAGTCAGATCATAGGGTGACTTCCCAAAAATAGTCAAACCACGGGGCGACTTCCCAAAAATAGTCAGATCATAGGGCGACTTCCCAAAAATAGTCGGATCATGGGCGACTTCCCTAAAATAGTCAATCCTCGGGTGACTCCCAAATACGATCCAATCTCTAGGACGATTTCCCTAAAATAGTCAATCCTCGGGTGACCCCAGGATCTGATCAATCCTTGGTCCATCCACTTGACCGACATTGATCACCTTTCTTCCCGATGGTTCTCGTAAGCCCGAGTCTTCCCCAAAGAAGAACACCTTCAAATAGCCTCCATCCAGTACCGAACCTCAACTTAGGTTCATACTCTGAACTAAGTTCCCATTTAGGTTCATACTCTGAACAAGACCTCAACTTAGGTTCATACTCTGAACTAAGTTCCCATTTAGGTTCATACTCCTGAACCAAATCTCAACTTAGGTTCATACTCCTGAACTAAGTCTCAATTTAGGTTCATACTCCTGAACCGAACCTCAACTTAGGTTCATACTCCTGAACTAAGTTCCCATTTAGGTTCATACCCTCTCAAAAGAAATTCCCGGCAGTTAAACGTAAGACCGAGTGCCCCGAGAAAGATAACGGAATCCCGTTTCTTTCATCAAAATCATCCCCGGCAGTAAAACGTAAGACCGATTTCCCCGACGAATACGTCTGCTCTTCCCCAGCAAGGCTAACGGAATCCCAAAAGCCAACGAAATCTCGAGTAGATTTCGAACTACGGCCGGCTTGATTCCTACTCGGGATACGTAGGTAGCCTATCATTAGGTCCAGCCACTTGACCAAAATGGTCATCCTTTCCTTCGGCAGCAGACGTAAGACCGATCCTTTCAAGCAAAGTCCACCAGAGGACCATCTATCCCCACCATCAAGGTTCGAGGCACCTAAAACGCCATCTCTAAGGTTCGAGGCACCTAAAACGCCATCTTCAAGGTTTGAGGCACCTAAAACGCCATCATCTTCAAGGTCCGAGGCGCCTAAAACGCCATCATCTCCAGGTTGATACCTTAAAAACAATCATTCCCAGGGTCAAAGACCCGAACTACGACCGGCTTGATTCCCATTCGGGATACGTAGGTAGCCTATTGAATAGGTTCAGCCACTCGATCACTTGATCATCCTATCAAATATGGAGCCTTACTCTTATCGACGACCCCGCTTCCTTCGAAAACACCGTCGCCGAGGGGCTACTGTAAGTGCTCCAATTTGAGTTGGTAGTTTTTTCGTTAAAAGTTAACGAAAGTTTTAACATTTCTAACATTTCTAACAATCTCTAACCTTCCTAACCAAGCAAGAGTAGGTTAGGGTTTGCCATTTAAAGTTAAACCAAAAAAGGAATCCAAAAAAGCAAAAGAATTAAGAAAATCCCGAAACAGCAAGTTGAAAAACAATTTCTGCTGATATTTTGAAAAATATTCTTCCTGTTCAAAGCCTGGAGCAGCATTTAATGCACCAGGCACGTTTTACAAGGACCTCCGCGCGGACATCTTTGCATCTCCCAGTGGCCTATAAATTGAACCCTCCTCTCTCAGTTAAAACACCACAATTTGATCATAGCAACGAAGTTCTGGCGAAATATAGAGAGAAAACAGTGGGAATCCCTTGATTGCCACCATTTTCTCTTGAATCTTTCCCAATCTCACTCCAAACACAAATCCAAACATCAAACCTTGATACTCCTCAAGCCAAACACCAAATCTTGATACTCCTCAAGTCAAATTCCAAGCCTAGGAAGATAGGGTGTCACCATTGGTAAAGCCCTCCTTCTCAAAACCCTAAAATTCACTTTTGACTTCTTGTTCATCTTGTTCTTCTTACTTGGATCTACTTGATGTTTAGTTTAACTTGAGTTTTGACCCAAGATGGTCATCTTGAAGTTCATCTTCATGAATGACCATCTCAAATGGTCTATATTTTAAATCTCTAAATTGATTTTTTCTCTTTAATTCATTTCTACAAAATATCCCCTTTCCCTTTGCAAAGGACATGTTTAAACCCCATAAATTCCCCAAGGATGACTTGAATATGATAACCACTCAATAAAAAGTAGTGGTATCAAGTCTAGGGATGAAAATGGGGTGAACATAGATGCAAATCCCCCAAAAATCACATTTTCCCTCAAGAACATCTTGCTGTCCAGTAGCATTGTTCTGAAACCTCAGTCCATTTTATTATTTTTTGGACCCAGTAAAACTTGGAATTGGGTGTTGACTACAAAACACTTTTTGTAGCCAACATTCAGATCTTTCCAGACATATTTTTATTTTATTTTTTGAGTAAGTAAAACTCCTTTTTTCAATTTTTCTTTTAGAGGCCAGTTCATCAGCTTCTGGAAATCCAGATTTCACATCTGAGATTTACAGAAGGTTTTGACCCCTCAAATTACTTCCAAAATGGAAAGTTTCTTTTCAGAAACCCTATTTAGGGTGTTTTAAGCAACTTTCATTCTCTGACTTTCTCCAGATTATGAGGTTTTGAAGCCTTTAAGTCCATTTCAAAGTCAAGGGTCAACTGCCTTCTTTCATTCTGGCAGAATTGCTTTTCAAATCCAAAAATCTTTTGAGTGCCAAGACTCAACCCAAAAATTCTCCAAAAAATCATGGGATCAGTTTAGAGTCTTAAAAAGAGATCCCAATTTTCACTTTTCCTAGTTTCAAATTATTTTGGTCAAAACACACACACACACACACACACAACAAAAGGATTTCAAATGTTTGGAAGACTCGTTTTGCGAGGCGCGTCGGGTGCACACTAACGTCCTTCCCGACGCGTAACATGACCTCCGAACCTAAATCTCTGATCTCGGGCTTTTTTCAAAGTTTTGGCCCTTAAAATAAAAATGGCGTGGCGACTCCGTTTTAATGGCACATCATCACAAGTGGTAGTAATGAAAAATGCATCATTGGTTCCAAAATCTTGTTCATATCAAACTACTTGTTTGTAGAACAATGTAACCGCTTATGGTTTATAACCTCATTCAAATATTTTCTAACTTAAAATCACATTTTTTTGAAATGAAGGTTAAACATTCAGTTTAAACCGCACTTTGAACTTAAACTCACATCTTTAAGTGCACTGAATGCATTTCTATAACTTTCCTTATTGTAAGTTTTATCTTTCAGAAAGTATAGAAATCTATAGCTTAAAGCTAAGCGTGTGCATTGACTTGAGACATGAATTACCATGTTAATTCTTATGGACATGTTCTTATCAAGTACAATGTTTGCTTTAGTTATAGTAGGTAATGGCATCAATCAAATAGGGGGAGATTGTTGGGTATGCATGTTTTAACCCTCCTATTTTGTATTAGATTTGATTGATACCATAACCTCCTGTCTATTTTAAGGACTTTAGGACCCTATGTAATGAAGCTTAGACTTCAATTTTTTAGCTAAGTCCATTTTATAGAATAGGTTAAATTTAGGCTTGAAGACTGGCACAAGACTCATTGGATTGGAGAGTTGCAGTTCAGAAGAATCAAAACCGCCTCTCAAAACCGTACATGCAACCGCATGTACATTTCCCCTTGATTCTGTTCCCTGAACCATCTTCTTTGCAACCGCTTATGAACCACACTTGTGCAGTTCATTTGCAACCGCATCCATGCAACCTCCTGGTGTAGCAAACCGCACTTCATCAACCGCTCCTCACCAACCGCATCTAATGATTGAAGACTTGAAGTGAACCACCTTTTTACCGTTGGAATCCACGTCAGCAATATCAAAAGTCAACCACCATATCTTGTCACGTGATTCAATGTCAGAGAAGATCTGCAAGGATCTTGAAAAGGTGACAGTGTCCTAACCTCATCGCTTGCACTGAGCACGATCGCCTTTATCTCGCAATGCGGTACCAAAGGACAAAAGTGGTTCTTTGTGGACCAATGGGATTGCATCAAGGACTGTCCTTACAATTTGTATCCAACGGCTAGTTTCTTGATGCTTGGGTATAAATACCCTAATCTTCACCATTTGAAGATTGCTTGAAAAATTGAGAAGTCTTTGTGTTCATAGAAGTCGAAGCTACGCCTGTAAATTCATAAGTCCTTTGAATCTTCATCTTCATACTTCAAGAAATATCCCCACGTAAATCAAGCCTTAACACATTCAAGAATCATTGAGCTCTACATCTCACAGATTTAAAGAGCCTTGATCTTGTTCTCACACACACACCTCACTTGTTTAATCACATAGATTATACATTTGAGATACACTGGTTATAGTCTAGGATTTGTTCTTCATAGAAAAGATTGTATTGTACTTTGTAATCTCTCAAATACTTAATATAAAATCTCTCTTAGAAATCCAAGACTAACCATCTTGGTAGTGGACGTAGATCGTTTATCGATTGAACCACTCCAAATAGCGTGTTCTTATTTTCTGCATTTATATTTCTTGTGCTTACTAATTATTTATCTCTGTCTCTGTTTGATCTTTATTTAGTTATCCATTATTGTGAAATAGTGTTTGGAGTTAACATTGTCAAAACCTCACGTGTTTGTAAAACTGCTCTTACCAAAACCGCCAAGCAAAACCGCATTTTACAAACCGCCTCTGCAAACCGCAATACACTCTATTTTTCCGCTGTGCATTTTACATAATTACTTGCAATCTATTATCAACTGCAAGAGGATTTTGTAAGCAAGAGGTTTAGTTTTTAAAAAGAGGGCGAAAAATTTGTAACAGCAATTCACCCCCCCCCCTCTAGCTGTATTTTCACCCTTGTTGCCACCTTTGGGACCAACACTCATGACTTGGTTCAGCTCATAGTAGGTGAAATTTTTGATGAGGGCTTTTGCCAGACCGCAGTACCGGTTAGCACTGGGTTGATTGTATCATACTCCCCCTAATTTGATTTACTATGAGCTGAGAGTCACTGTTGATCTCAATATTCTGAACTTCTAAGTCTCTTGCCAATTCCATGCCTGCTATAATCGCTTCATACTCAGCCTGATTATTAGAAGCTTCGAATTTAAATCTCAAGGCTCTTTTGAATTTCTCCCCGCATGGGGCGATCAGGAGGATGCCCGCTCCACTAATTAACTTGCTCGCAGAGCCGTCCACGAATAAAGTCCACACTTCTTCTGGACGCTCTCTTGGTTGTACAATTTCATTGTCTGAGCTATCTTGGGCCTCCTCTGATTCTGCCCGCTTTCGTTTTCCCAGGTCGCTGTCCGCTAGTTTAAATGACGATTCTGCCACAAAATCAGCTAAGGCCTGCGCTTTGATTGTCCTTCTCAGGAAGTATGTGATCTGGAACTCAGTGAGTTCGATAGACCAAGCCAGCATTCTCCTCGAGGACTCTGGTTTGTGTAAAACCTTTCGAAGCGGAGCCTCAGTGAGTACAGTTATAGGATGTGTAGGCTCTTAATTTTCGAGCAGATACAAGCATGGCGTACGCTAACTTCTCTATATTTAAATAACGCCCTTCTACGGCGGACAATGCCTTAGATACATAATAAACTGGTTTTTGGGAGTTGTTATCCTCCCTTACAAGAACGGCGGCTCTTGCCCGGATCGATGCTCGCTAAAAACAGAAAAAGTTCTTCCTGGGCCGGCTCTTTGAGTAGAGGGGGCTGCCCGAGGTATGTCTTGACTTCTTCAAAATCTTGATGGCAGTCCTGACTCCATGTAAATTCATCAGCTCTCTTTCCCCCTTTCAGAGTTTTGAAGAAGGGGAGGCATCTCTCTGTTGACCGTGAGATGAAGCGGCCAAGTGCGGTGATGCGGCCATTGAGTTTCTGCACATCCTTCACGCAAGCAGGAGGTTTCATATCCAACAGCGCTTGAATTTTTTCAGGATTTGCCTCTATTCCTCGCTGATTGACCATGAATCCCAGAAACTTGCCCGCCTTGACCCTAAAAGCGCACTTAAGGGGATTCAGTTTCATGTTATTGCGGCGCAGGTTTGAGAAAGTTTCCTCCACGTCAAGCTCGTGGGAGTTTTCTTTGGTCTTTATAACCATGTCATCGATGTAGGCCTCAATATTTCTGCCTAGTTGGTTTTTGAAGACAATATTGACCATTCGCTGATAGGTGGCTCCTGCATTTTTCAGCCCGAAGGGCATCATAGTGTAACAGTAAGTCCTGCCTACAGCGATGAAAGCTACGGAGCGGACATCTTCAGGAGCCATCTGGATCTGATGGTAGCCGGAGTATGCGTCAATGAAGCTCAATACTCTATGACCGGCTATTGAATCCACCAATCTGTCTATGCGAGGAAGAGGGAAGCAATCCTTGGGGCATGCCTTGTTGAGATCGGTGAAATCAACGCACATCCTCCACTTGTCGTTGGCCTTTTTGACCATGAAAACATTTGCTAGCCATTTGGGGTAGGAGTTCTCCTTTATTATCCCTGCCTTGAGCAACTTCTCAACCTCTTCTTGATTGCAATCTCCTTCTTCGGGGAGAAGTACCTTGATTTTTGATGAATGTTCTTGAAGGATGGGTCATCATTGATTTTATGGAGGATCACGTCCTCGCTGATTTCCTGCATATCCTCCACCCTCCATGCGAACACATCACAATTTGCTCGAAGGAACTCAATGAGGATCCTTCTCTCCTCGGGGTGAATTTCCAGCCCGACCTTAACAGTTTGTTCGGGGAAGTAGAAGTTGATTACCACCTCCTCGAGCTCGTCGTTAGGTTGTAGATCGCTGATTTCACGATTATGCAAGGAGTCAATAACGATAGTTGGGGGGTTTACCTAGGCTCCGGTCAGCGCTGCCATGGAATATATGACCTCGCGGTCAATCTTTCCCTCAATTCCCCTATCAATGTAACCTCCCTCAATAGGGGCCAACTGTTGATTTTCTGCTTGTCTTGAGCTCCACCTTAGTGGTATGGAAAGAAAGCATGCCAATAGAAATGGGAGCCGGAACAATTTCAAGGGCTTTCCCTTTTCTCGCTTTGTCCTCGCCCTCTTTCTGCGGGCAGGATGTCTGGCCTTTACTAGCCTTTCTCTTCTCCTCTAGTGCTCGAAGGAATCTCCCGGGCTGGTTCTTGATGGTGGCAACCCCGCCCGGGGTGTTAAATTTCACCCTTTGGTGGGGAACGGAAGCAACTATTCCCAATTCGGCCTGAGCAGTTACGCCGAGAATGACATTGTATTGGGAAGGAAGATCGACCACCATGAAAGTAATTTTGGCCATCTTCTGCATGGGTTTTTCCCCAATAGTTACTTCAAACACTATCGTCCCCTTTACTCCCACTGCGTCATTGGTGAACCCCTCTAGCATGCCCGTATACGGAGTCAGGTTAGCCTCGGTCATCCTCATACCTACCAAAGTATGGTAATAGAGTATATCCCTGGTCGCGCCCGTATCGATTAAAACCCGATGTATGTTGGCTCGGTTAATTTTCATTTGAAGAGTTAGGGGCTGAGTAGAATGAAATAGGGAGGAGGAAAGTTCACTCTTTTTGAACCCTATTTCCTGCTCTTCCTCCAGAGCCATTGGGGGAATTAGAAAAACTTTCTCCAATGTTCAAATCTGAATGGAGAGCTGTTTGTTGGATGGAGGCTCTTCGCCAATGAAGTTAATCTCATAGTCCCCCAAATCGTCATCGTAATTATCTCTCTCGTTCCTTTCGGGGCCACGAGTGCCTCGTGCCCCCTGTTGGTTATTGTTATTGGGGGCAATGTTGTGGCCCTTGACCCATTTTGTTAGCTCCCCGTCATTGATCTTTTGTTGAATAATTCGCTTCAACTGGAAGCAGTCTTCAGTGCCATGACCGTGGTCATTGTGATATTCGCAGAACTTGGCCCTACTCCTCTCATTTGGCTTCCGGATCATTGGGGGAGGAGGAGGAAATTCTGAGGCTCTCATGATTACTGCCCGCGGCTCGGTGAGGGGGGTATAAACTGTCTCATCCACAACTTTTCGGAGTTTGTCCGACCCATGACCTCTGTTTTTGACCTGATTATTAACGCGGGCAGGCTCTGGGGTGGTATCCTGGACTTGACTGATTCTTTCTTTTGAGGGCGCGCGGGCAGGGGCCACGTTGGGTTCCTCGGCTGAAGCAATAGCAGAGGCCCTCTCATACATTTCCTCCACGCTTTTAGGTCGGTTGGAGACAAAATTCATTTTGAGGAATGAGGAGGTGAGACCGCCCTCAAAGCAGAGTTGGATGTCTCCTTCCTCCAGATCCACCATCTCCTCGCTCACCTTCCTGAACCGAGAGATGTAGTTTTTTGTGGTCTTGTTTGCGGCCTGCTTGACGATGACAAGATCTGTCTTTGGTCGAGCGGGCTCACCGGCCCCAGCAAAGGCATTTAGAAATATGTTTCTAAACAGACTGAAAGATTGGATGGACCGGGGTTTGAGAGCCAGCATCTAAGATAGGGCCTTGCCCGTGAAAGTTGCAGCTAAGGCTTTACACATCACAGATTCGTCCGACGAGAATAGGGCCATCTGTCCCTCGAATCGTCCCATATGGCTCTTGGCATTCTTGGAGCCATCATATGTATCAATCTGGGGGGGCTTGCCTCTCTGAATAGGTGCCCGAGCGATCTTGTCGCTGAAGGCATCCATTGTGCGGCCACATCTCTGGGCGGCCTTTTGGTGGGTCTCCCACATCTCGTGCATAAACTTGACAAATTCGGGGCTCTGATTATCAACCTTCTGTTTTTTAGCCCGTGGAGTCACGGCCTTCTCCTTGGCCGGAGCCAAGGGTCTGGCTTGGGACTTCGCACGGCAATTTGATTGTGCCTCTTCTCCAGCCTCCTCGCTATCATCCACATGTACCACACTGCGTCTAGCCATCTATCCGCAATCAAGGGTTGGTTCAGCCCGTTTTGCCCCCCTATCTTGACTAGCAAGCGAGTTAGCGGGAGCTCGTTGGGAGAACCTTTGTGACCCTTGGGGGAACTGTAGCCCGCCGTTGGCCTCTATCTCAAACATCTCCATTTGAGCGTCGTTGATGGCCATGGCCTCAGCGACCAATTTGGATTTGGTGGCCAGAATCTCTTGCCTTTTCAGGATTTGGTCCGGGGAGAGGGGAGTGATTAAGGTGGTGGCCTTTATATGATCTTGGGGAGTTTTTGGGCTATTGTTTAGGAGAGCTTGGGCTTTTTTAGCTTTGGCCTCATCTGTTAGCCTATGTAAAACCCTTTGAACAGGGGAGAGGCTTTTTGTGGCTGAGAACGGGCCCCCATCCTATTAAAAACGGAGTTGGTAGGGTTTTCCTTATTGAGATTGGAAGGTAAGGCCTGGGCATCCCCATGTATGGTCAAATGACCAGCATTTTCCAAAGTTTTAGACATGTTCGAAAAAGAAAATGACTGAAAAGGAGAGTCTTTTGACAGTCGGCTGTTTAGAACACAAGGGGTGTCTGAAAACAAAGAATTTTAACGAGAAAACTAATGACGAATTCCCGGCAATGGAACCACTGATGACGCCAAGCTATTTAGGGTCAGAGCGGTTCAAGGATATCTGGCAGGATATATTTAGTGGCTTGATGTACCTAGAACACAACACAAATGAAGCACCGTTAAGGTCAAAGTTGGATGTTACTCCAACTCAGGCCCTCAGGTGTGAGAGTAAGAATACTGAGTAATATAAGGCTTGGAATACCTTGAATGTGTGTGAGTGTTTAGGGTTTGAGAATAATATGGCTTACTCAATATATTTGGAACTTACCTTGTCCAAGGGGACAAAGGTCTTCTATTTATAGGCAATGGGGAGCTGCTCGCTGACGTAAGCCATGAGGTCAGCCCTAAGGGGCACTTTGGTATTTGACCGCATACACGTGTCCGCATCTGATTGGGTCTGTCAGGGAAGGAGGATCCTCTGTCAGAGGGGATGTCGCTGATGTGGACAGGAGCCGTGTATCCGGCGCGGCGCATTTAATGCCATTGTAGGCGCCTGACTGAGCCGCATTGAATGCGATGGGAGTGAGCCAGCCACTTGCATGTCAGAGCCAGTAAGCTAACTTGCTCAGTAAGGTTTGCCCTTAATCGGGAGGCAGGTGAGATAACCGGGAGGCAGGTATGAGCCCGCGGTCAACATCTTAGGCGCGGTCAAAGGTATTTGACGCGGACACGGATGGAGCGGTCATACCTCCTGCGGGCACCAATCCAGCGGTCAGGATCTCTCCGGTCTGGAGTATGATGATGCGGAGAGGAGCGCGGTCTTGACCTCAAGGGTCTATCTGTCCGCGGTCTTGACTACGGCGGTCTAGGAAATGCCTCGTCACTGGTTCCTTAGACCAGACCGAGCGTGGGCCCGGTCCAGCAGGTCCAGGCTCATCAAAAAATATAATGGAGTAAGTGTTATTAGTATGAAAAGTGAGATAGGGGAGAGAAAGTAGGGTATAAAATAATAATTGAATTATTTTTTTGAGCATTATACGTGAGTTTTATTAATATAAAAGTAATACTCCCTCCGTCCAAAATGTTTGTCCCATTTGACTTTTTTGTTGAACTTTGATCACAAATTTATGAGAGATTAATTATGTTCATGAAATTTTAAAAGTTGTTGTTGATAATATTATTAATGGTGAATCAATATAAATTTTTAGAATTTCATGAACATAATTAAATTGTCATATATTTATGGTAAAAATTTAACAAAAAAGTCAAATGGGACAAACATTTTAAAACGGAGGAAGTAAAATATTTTTCATTTTATAAAGCGTGTAATTTGTAATAGAACACTAAATTAGAAAAGTTTGCAGTTTGTAACGGAGACTGAGGGAGTAATTTTAGGTTAGTAAATCGAGATTCACCCAAATATTACTTAGGAGGGTAAAAATGAGTGTGTATTAATAGAAAAGTGATTAAGATTGGGATTAATTCCTTCCTACCCCTCTAGCCCAGATTTTATCCCATAAAAATCTAACCCAGATTCAAAACTCCAAATTCATTGTAAGTTCAGATCAAAATACCGTGTAAATCCAAAACTCATTTGACCTGGTCAAATATCATTTTTAAATACCAATTTTACCCCTCCCCTCATTCACCCAACGTACTCTCTCCCTCTCTCGCCAATCTCAGTCCGACCTCCATTCTTCTCCGGCACTGGAGGCCTCCCCGACAACGGTTTGCGTACAGCCACACCTCTTCTTATCACTCAATTTTATCTCTTTCTTTGTCGTCTGCTTCCCTTTGCTCACTGATCCACTCCCATGGTGGATGTCTTCTGATCGCGACGAAATAACGAATCCTACTACCCCTCGTTAATATTTTTAGAGATTCAATGTTTTCTCTCTCATCCCAATCTCCTTTCCCAGACTTATTATTTTGCATTAATTAATTAAAAGTTCCGATCTTTTGATCGGATTTATATCGAATTATCGCAATTCCTCCTTCTTCTTGTGGGTTTTCCGAAATTTGAACGGAATTGGGTTTCGAGTGGTATTTATTGGGGAATGTGAATTTTCAGTGTAATTTGATACTATTCTAAGTAGAATTGGGATAATTTGAATACTGAGGTCTGCAGTTAACAAGTACGTTTACCCTTTTCATCACTTTGTACTATGATTATTGTCTTTCTCTGTTTGTGTAATTGTTTTGTTTCCTGAATTGGCTTGTTTAATGCATTGGTCAAATAATTTGCTGCAAGTTATCTCTTAATTATATTTATAATTTGTGCTTTATTTTTGTTTAAATTGTGGTTTTGGGTATGTTTGAATTGATGGTTTACAGTTATATATGTATTTGCTTATCGGATTAATTGCATGTTTTCTATATGCAAGCAAGTGCAATCAATGATTTCTCCGAATTTGTTCTTTATACAATAGAATGTTGTTTGGTATATGATTGAGGGATCAGTTGGATTCCTGTTCTCGAATAATGAAGTTCTGCTGTTTAGAATGTTTTTCTGCTATTACATTCATAGTACCCCAAGGGGGCATAAGTGGGCTAAATGCAAATAGTAACAACTCAAATGGCCGTAAAAATTTTCATGTAATTCCAGAAGACCTGACGATAAGGAAACTTCTTCTTCGGTCTAAAAGGAAGAAATAATTTGTTATGTGGCATGGAGTTTGGTGTTATGCTGTCAATACTGTACATCCTTCCTCCCTTTCTTATCGACTTAGTTAATACTCCCTCCGTCTCGGAGAACTTTACCCCTTTACTATTGAGAACGGAAAATAAGAAATAATGTTATTAAAGTATGTGTTGTGAGTGGGAGGAGAGAGAATGAGTGGAGAGAATAGTAAATTTGAAAAGTGTTGTGAGTGGGAGGAGAGAGAATGAGTGGAGAGAATAGTAAATTTTTTTTTCCTTTTTAGGAAAGTGGGACTTTAAAGTGGGACGCCCAAAATAGTAAAAGGGGTAATGTTTTATGGGACAGAGGGAGTATGTTCTTCATGAAGTTCTTCATAAAGTTTTAACATATGCATTTTGAATGGTCCTATATCACTTGATATAGGTATATGATTTTTTGACGTCCTATATCACTTGATATAGGACCATTCAAAGGTCGTATAGCTTCGTATATGATGTTGTTAAGTCCTATACCAGTTGCTATATGACCATTCAAAGGTCTTAATGCGTTGGTATAAGATTGCGTGAGGTCATATACTACTTGCCATAGGACCATCCAATGGTCTTATAGCTTTGTATATGATGTTGCCAGGTCATATATCATTTGCTATAGGACCATTCAAAGGTCTTATAGCTGTGTATATTATGTTCCCAGGTCCTATATCATTTGCTATAGGACCATTCAAAGGTCTTATAGCTTTGTATATGATGTTGTTAAGTCCTATACCAGTTGATATAGGACCATTCAAAGGTCTTAATGCGTTGGTATAAGATTGTGTGAGGTCCTATATCACTTGATATATGACCATTCAAAGGTCTTATAGTTTTGTATATGATGTTGTTAAGTCCTATACCAGTTGCTATAGGACCATTCAAAGGTCTTAATGCGTTGGTATAAGATTGTGTGAGGTCATATACTACTTGCTATAGGACCATCCAATGGTCTTATAGCTTTGTATATGATGTTGCCAGGTCATATACCATTTGCTATAGGACCATCCAAAGGTCTTATAGCAGTGAAATCTCATTTTTTTTTTAAAATAATTTTCCTCCACAGTTTATACTAATGAAATATATTGCAAAAATAAACGAAAACAAAGCATTGGCCAAGCGGTTAAGACCTTGGTTTATAGTGGAGGGTCTGGAGTTTGAATTCCACACTCTACATTTTGATTCAATTTTTCTAAAATAACATAGAAAAGGACGGGGTGGGCTAAGCGGGCTGCTTAGAAACTGGACGGGAAGGAGGGGTATTCTAGGTATATTAATTACAGCGGCTTTCTGAGGAATTTCTGATCTCGATTGGGTATTTATGGGTTTGTGATCTCACTTAGGGGTCTTAGGGTCCTTGGCTCTTAAGATTGCTACAAATATAAAAATAATTAAAAGTGGAGCTTTTAATTATAGTATAACTAGTACGTACATGTCCGTGTTCAAGGCCACATGATTTTTTTTTAATTATTATTATTTTATTTTTATTTTTTTGTTTATTAATTAAAAAAAAAATTAAAGAAAAAAATGGGAAATAGATAAAATAGTGAAGACAAAATGATAAATTTGACAAAAAAAACTATTCATACAACCGTTCATGATATTCCTCATTTATACTATAGATAGGGTGGGTTGAAATGATGATTGGCCTATAACATGTACAGTAAGTTTTAGGATAGTAAAACGAGATCCACCCAAATGATTACTTAGGAGGGGGGCTACCAAGAAAAGTGTTGGCCGTTAGGCCGACGAAATGGTTAAGGCTGGGCACGGATTCAAGTAAGCTGCTATAAAACTTTAGAATCTAGATAAGAAATGGGCTGGACTTTTATGAGCAATATCTTGGACTTCAAGGGCCTAAACTTAAGAACCAATATAATTTTTGGGCTACAAGCTCTTGAGACACCATATCAGATCATAAAGGGTAAATTACAAATAGGAGTAAATAGGAGTGCCAAGTTTGTGGATTTTTGTACGGTAGGATTTGATTTTTCATTTTTGACGATTAAGGATTTAAAGTCACTAAAGCCCCGTTTGTTTCACCGTAAAATAACTCGTTTTCGTAAAATAACTCCTTTTTTGTTGTTTGGTTGAGCCCCCGAAAAATGTTTTCAGAAAATAACTCGTTTTCCGCTGTTTGGTTGTTTTCCGAAAAATAGAGAAAATGTTTTCCAAAAAATATTTTACGTCCTTCCTAAGTAAAACGATTTATTGACCTTGTCATAAGTAAAATATTTTGCCAAAAATGGTGTCCTTCATGTACAACTCATATTTCACAAGGTACAACATTCTATTTCCTCATTCTAATAATAATAATAATAAAATAATAATAATAATAATAATAATAATAATAATAAAATAATAATAATAATAATAAATAATAATAATAATAATAAAATAATAATAATAAAAATAATAATAATAATTAATAATAATAAAAAAATAATAAAAAATATATAATAATAATAATAAATAAAATAATAATAATATAATAATAATATAATAATAATAAATAATGAATAATAATAGTAATAATAGTAATAAAAAATTAATAATAATAATAATAATAATAATAACAAATAACATAATAATAATAATAAAAAATAAAATAATAATAAAAAAATAATGATAATAATAATAAAAAAAAGAAAAAAATAATAATAAATAAAAATAATAAAAATAATAAAAATAATAATAATAATAATATAAAAAATAAAAATAAAAAAATAAAAAATAAAATAATAATAATAAAATAATAATAATAATAAAAATAATAATAATAATAATAATAATAATAGCCTATTTAAATTAAAAAAAATTCAATCCAATAGCAGGTTGCAAAAAATCAAAGAATATGCTATAATTATAATAAAGAACAGGAGCCTGAAAAAAATTTGCAATCCAATAGCAGGTTGCAAAAAATCAAACTAATAAAGATAAAATTAATAAAAAAATAGAGATGTAAAAAGAATACAAGAAAAGATAAGATAAAATGCGCCCGCCACCGATAAATTTGATACCTTCTCCCAAAATGAAAGTCATAAGACCAACTCCATTGGTAATTCCATCAACTACTTGTCTATCAAAAAAGAGGTTAATTCAGACACTCTTCTTATACCCCCTAGAAAGTATGTTGCATAAAAAACGTCTATATAACCACGATTATTTGACCAATCATATATCCCATTTATTAGCTTGTCATAAACTAGTATCTTAATATTTTTTTTTACAAGTAAATTAAGGAAATTAAAATTTGTCAACGATGAATAAAGATAATAATTAAAATTAAAATAAAGATAATAATTAAAATTTGTCAACGATGAATAATAATAATAATTAAAAAATAAAAACAAAAATTAAAAAAATTAAAAAATTAAAAAATGTAATAATAATAAATAATAATAACAACAATAATAATAAATAATAATAATAAATAAATAAATAATAATAATAATAAATAAATAAAACATTTTACGCTCTTCCGAAAAACATTTTCCTTACCAAACAGCCGAAAACATTTTACACCTTCCTCCGTAAAACATTTTACGCCCTACCTCCGTAAAACATTTTACAGGAAAACATTTTACAGGAAAATATTTTCCGAAAAACGTTTCACGAAAAATATTTTACGTCGAAACAAACGGAGCCTAAATGTTAGCAGTTAAGGGTTTTTTCTTGAAATCGTTAGAAATTATCGTTAAATGATGGCAATTAAGTGTTTAAAATTATCAACTATTAGCAAATAAGGATCTGGAGTTATTAATTTTTAGCAAATAAAGGTCTGGTTCAACTGAGATTTCTAATAATTCGGTCAAAAAACTCTTATATGTTAACTTTTAGTAAGATTCAACCATTATTCGTCAAAAATGAAACAATAATTCTGCAATGCAAACACCCCAGTACTTTGAAATTATTTTTGTAATAAATATCTTTGTCACGACATTTATGATGAGAAAGTAACAATGCGGAATAAACTTTCTCTACTTATGTGAACCTGTTAGGAGCAGAAAATACTAATATCGCAGAAATAATAACCAAAGCAATATGGATAGACAATCACCAACCAACGAAACCGACACCAAGAATTTTAACGTGAAAAACCTTCTCAAATCGAGAAGTAAAAATCATGGGACCTTGTCCAGAATAAATCAACTACTACGTAATAAAGGTTCGGTACAAAAGAGAAAGAACAATCAACAAAGATCAAGAAGAACAAACTTGATCCAAACAAAACACTCAAAACAGCTCAGTATACTACTTAGAAACTGCAGCAATGAAAATCCAGAATATCACATGTCTAGAGACTTGGAAAATTCGGTCGAAGCTGATAGGATTGAAGCTCTATCTCTTGTGAAAATACAGGAAATCACCCCCAATCGGACCACAAACGAGTCGGGAATCGCTTTCTGAAGTCTGCTGGACTGAACAAATCTCAAAATCGAGAATTGATTTTTTTCTACTGTTCTTGCGGTTGTTCACTCTCAGTTTCAGCCAAACACACTTAACTAATTGACCTATTATTACCTAATGGACTAAAGTAAATTGGGCTAAGAACATTGGGCCTAAATAAACTAAGAAACGAAAAAAATAAAGATGGACTTTTTAAATTAACAAGGAAGAAAAAAATCCAACAAACTTTATTACAAAGAAGTCTATATATTGGAGTACTTGGTTAATGCAGGGAGCAGTGGCATGGCATCAAGGTGAATAGCACTTTGTAATAAATATTTTTGTCACTACATTTATTCCCAAATAGATGGATGTGACTGTTGAAGAGAACTGTAACTACTTTACCATTGCAGTGATCAATTTTAAAATAATAAGATTATGTTATAATGTTGTGCAGTAAGTTTTGCCGCTACAGTGATCAATTATATTACTACTTTGGCTCCGTTTGTTTAGGGGAAAATGTTTTTCGGAAAACATTTTTCCCATTTTTCGGTGTTTGTTTCGCACAGGAAAATTGAGAAAATGTTTTACGCTAAACATGTTTATCTCATTTTCCGGAAAATATTTTCATTTTTCGGAAAACATTTTGCAGGAAATCATTTTCCGGAAAATGTTTTACGCTAAACAAACGGAGCCTTTGTGTAGTAAGTTTTGTCGCTGCAGTAGTCATCAATTTTAAATTAATATGGTTTTATTTCTCTCTATTCATATTAAAATACTAGTAAAAGTCCGTGTTCGAGAATACGGGGAAATTTTTTTTAAAAAAAAAAAAAAAACGCTGACACGGGAAATTTTTTTTTTTTAAAAAAAAAAAAATAATTTTTTTTTTTTTAAAGAGAGGGCAAAATGGGAAAGGAATAAAAAAATGGGGACAAAATGGTGAAATGGACACTTGGAACTGTTCATTGAACAGTGCCAAGACCGTCCTTCCTTATACTATAGATACTTCCTCCGTTCCACGTGAATGGAGACTTATTTTCTTTTTGGGTCGTCTCACGTGAATGGAGACTGCCCAAAATGGAAACAAATATTCACTATTTCACCCACTTATTCTCTCTCCTACTTCACTTTTATACTCACAACATTCTCTCTCCTAATTATTTATCCCACTCATTTTCTCTCCTATTTAATTTTTCATACTCACAAACACCTCCTCCACCTATTTTTCTCTCTTACTTTTTTTTAATTTCTCCACTCAAAATGTTAGTTCCCATTTACGTAGTAGGACGGGACGGAGGGAGTATGAAAATAGTTAAGGCTTAGAGGATAAAATGTAAGATTATGTGATAAATTTGTCAGGCCAATAAACTTTCTTCCTGGCCTGATGGTATTGTAGTGGCTTCCCTTCGGGGAGGTTACGAGTTCGATTCCCCTTGGGGGGAATCTTGTGGTTTAATTCTTTCCTAAGGTTTCGAGCCTCGAGTCCCTGGCACATCCGTGCGGTTAAGGAAGCGAAGATTGCTGGGCTTGTACCCTCGGTGTGGGAGTTCGAATCATGGCAACAAGCGACCCAAATGGTGTCAGAAGAGTGATGTAAGTGCCACTTTGGCGGTGAGCAAGTGGAGCAGCCATTTGGTGATGTAATAGTGATGTAATTGCCTTGTAGGAGGGCTCCCTTGGGGCTGAAGTATAAGGGGTGCCGCCACCACCGCATAAGGGCACATCCCGCGATTTACCTCCGCCGCATACCGAGGGCCGGGTACGCAGTGGTCGGGATTAGTCCGGCCGGGAACCCTGGATATCAAAAAAAAAAAAAAAAACTTTCTTAAAAGAACATATTTAGCCCAATAACCGGGGACGGTCATTAGGGGTGCAGAGTGTGAGTCACTACTCCGGCCCCCTAATTTTGAAGGGACAATTTTTTTTAATAAAAAATTCATTCTAAAATAAACTTACAAAATAATTTTAATTATGAAATTTATTGAGTTGTTCTTGTGTGAAACTAGTTTTAGGATAAGCTATCCTAAAACCTGTTTTGCGAAAGTGTCTGGTGCAATATAAACAAAGTGTATGGTCTATTATGACACTAATAAACACATTTAAATCGGTTGTAATGCTAAATAACGCGGTGATATTGTTGAAAAATAGTGTCTGTTGTAGTGTTAAAAAGTGTCTGTTGTAGTATTGAAAAGTGCGTCTTATAGTATTGAAAAAATGTCTGTTGTAATATTAAAAAGTGTCAAGTGAATTAAAAAACACATGTCTGTTGTAGTGTCAAAAAGTGTCTTTTGTAGTATTGAAAACTATTTTCTACAGTATCAAAAAGTACCTCTTGTAGTGTTTCCTCAGCAGCGACGCGCTACACTTCAAAGACCTGGGTGTAGTGATAAGTATGCAAAGGTTGCTAGGTCGTCGCCCGGAAGCGACGCGCCATCTCTTCGCCCGGGGGTGGTGTCAAATATGCAAGGGTGCGCTACACTTCAAAGACCTGGGTGTAGTGATAAGTATGCAAAGGTTGCTAGGTCGTCGCCCGGAAGCGACGCGCCATCTCTTCGCACGGGGGTGGTGTCAAATATGCAAGGGTTCCCGCATCATGGACGAGCGGGTAAAGAAGATAGTCCATGGTAGGTGTAAGGGTAGTGGGATGCGCTTTGGAACTTGGAACATTGGATCATTGACAGGGAGATCAGCAGAGGTGGTGGAAGTTATGAGGAGGAGGAAGATTCACATAATGTGTCTACAGGAAACTAAGTGGGTTGGAGAGAAAGCAAAAGAAATATCGCCTTGGGGTTTTAAGCTTTGGTACCAGTGAAAGGATAAGGGTAGAAATGGAGTGGGTATCATTATGGATAAGGAGTATAGTAATGATGTGGTGGAAGTGTACAGGAAGAGTGATCGAATTATGGGCATTAAACTGGTGATACATGATGAGATTATAACTATTATTTCCGCCTATGCACCACAAGTAGGGTTGGATGCATCTATTAAACAAGTGTTTTGGGAAGATTTGGAGGAGGTAGTGCAACGAGTACCTAGTGGTGAGAAATTAGTGATTGGTGGTGATCTGAACGGACATGTGGGGTCTAGTCGACATGGCTTTGAGAGCATACATGGAGGTTTTGGTTTTGGAGAGAGGAATGAAGCAGGAAATAGTATCTTGGACTTTGCGTTGGCATATGACTTGAGTATAATGAACACTTGGTTCAAGAAGAGAGAATCTCACTTGGTGTCCTATAGGAGTGGAGGTAATGCGAGTCAGATTGACTTCTTCTTAGTAAAAAATACTTGTAGAAAGAGTTATACAGATTGCAAGGTTGTTCCGGGTGAGAGCACAGCAACTCAACATAGACTGGTGGTACTTGATTTTCGAAGTAAGAGAATTTCGAGGAAGAGAAAATCACAGGTAGACCCTAGAATCAAGTGGTGGAGACTTCAAGGGAAAAATCAACCGAAATTTGTAGCTAAGATGGTCGATACCGGTATTTGGGCGGATAATATGGAGGATATGGATATAGATTCGACTTGGACTAAGATGGTACATGTGAGCACCCCAACCCGGGACCTAAGCGTATCCCGAGCTTGAGGAGCCCAACTAGGAAATCTCCTCTCTAAATTTTAAAAACTTTTATTTTCCTTTTAAAAGTAAACCCATTTTCAAATACCAAATTAAACCAACTAATAATATCACCACTCCACAACTTTCATAAACCATAAAATGATTTCTTACATCGAAACTCATACTTAACTTTGTTTTACAAAAGAGTTTATACACATCTTCTCAAAAGAGTTTTACTAAATAAATACACCCAGACAATCAACTTATACACTTAACCTGACAAGTCCCCAAAAGCAAAAGTCCACAATTTAACCCCGGCCTCACTGGTTCCAGCCAATTTGTCTCAAGACAATCTAAAACAAGAAAAGGGAAGGGGTGAGAATAAATCTCAATGAGCTATTATGAATGCAAAGAAGATGCCAAACAAGATGCAACACATAGCATGGTAGCACATAACACATTATAAAAGCGGTAAACACCTTACGTTACCTCATTTTACCTTTTCCCGTCTGAACCATAAGTCGTACAACGTGGGAGTAAAACTCCACTCTTTGGTGAATTGCCTCCAAGACATTCACCTCTTATAGTGACTCATACTCCGTGAGATCCATATAAGAAAAGATACATATAATAGAGTATCCAACAATAAGATCGCTTAACCGTAAAGCTTTAGGCTTAATACGAAGCATTCCCTCCCGTACACCAATCGCAACAGTCTGTAAAGCCTTTTGGGTCAATACGATCGTTAGCACACCCACTCGTGGCCACAGAGGGGACGGTCCTGTATGATGAACCTTCAATCACTTATAGAACAAATCCATAATTGATTGAATTCCATTATACCCCGAATATCAACATGTTCAAGCACAATATAGATACTTGAAACATAATCCACAAAAAGGGATAATCATATAACAACATGGTAATGTATACTCATGAAATCAATACCATAGTGCAACAACCATTTAGTACACTATGCATCATAATATAACAACATGGTAATGTATACTCATGCTAATCAATACCATCAATGAATATAAATTCAAGTAAGGTAACCATATAACCAAACAATCCACACTTGGGATGCAATGTAACAACAAGTCAAATATTCCACACTTGGGATACATAACAAGTATGTCTAATAGTCCATACTTAGAATATTATGATAACCATATAATCAATAATTCCACAACTTGGAATAACAATGCCACAAGGTGATACATACCCATTACTAACTAACTCAATAGTGAACCTATAGCTTCTATACTATTGCAACTACTCACCAAAGATATGGAGTAAGTAAGGCCACTAGGTATCATAAACCATTCTTACATTTTCATTATACAACCTCGAATAACCTTAATAAAAGTTCAAGATCTATTTCCCAAGTTGGAACTATTTTGGTGAAGTACTAATCAAACTTAACAATTGTTTCCCGGACAATGATCCATATTACAAGGTCCCGATAGAGATTCAAGTTAAATTATTAAGTTGTAGTCACAATGCTTAAGTAGCCCAAGTTCTACTTTAATCTAAGTTGAGAAGGTTTGATTAATATCCGAAAGTGATTAGGTTCCATTAATTTATAGTGGTTAGGATTCTCAAACCATCCTACAAGATCATTATACAATAAGACAAGGCCTCTATGAAGGTTCAAGCTCAATTTACTAAGTGGGAGTCACAATCTATAAGGGACCAAACAAGGTTGCTACACAAATTCTGGTTTAGATTCAAAATTCAGTTTCCTGGGGTCTTGGGCGACCGCCCATACCTCTTGGGCGACCGCCCATACCTCTTGGGCGACCGCCCAAGAGGGTTTTTCAAGCAATATAGTTTCTGGACACATGGGCGGCCGCCCATGCCCCTTTGGGCGACCGCCCAAGTGCCTGGGCCAGAAATTCTTAAGTTTCCCTCTTTGTCTCTTACCATTTTTCTTTCCTTTACCAAACTTCTTATACTCATGAACCAACACAACCCAAATTTATCAATTTCAAACTTAGAAGGCTTACTTAACATTAAACAATTCATACTAAACCATGAAAACCAAAATGATTTCTTTAGATTATTTACACTTGAGTTCCCACTCATTCCACTAACCCATTTCAAGTTTCCATTTCCTAAATCTAATTTCACCCATTTCATCATCTTATTTCAAGTTAAAATCTTCTAATCTCATTCACCCATTTCTCTACCACATTCCAAGTTTGAACTTCTTACTTTAATTAAACCCTTTTTCTTACCCTCTTGACCCACTTTCTTAACCAATAACAACATTCTAATTCATTTACTAAATTTCTCAACTCCAAGGAGATTTCCAAGCATCAACCAATCATTTCAATAATAAGAACAACATTTAATAGTTTATGAACATCACATAGAAGGGAAAGTCATAATAACTCACCTTAGCCAAAGTAAGAGGAAATGAAGCTTTTCTAGGCTTGATCAATTCCTTGAGATGAACCACTCACAAAAGGACACTTGAATTTGGAAATGGTTGAGGAATGAACTTGGTAAGAACTCTTGAAATGGGAGGCTTTCACCAAGCTTCCATGGAAAGTGAAGAGAAGAGAAAGAAATAAGAGAAATGAGGAAGGAGATGAAAATGATGAGAAAAGGAGGAGGGAGGTCGGATGGTTGAGGGAGTATGGGAAGGGGTATGGGTGTAGTTGACAAATGAGGAGGATGGGGAGTGATTTAGGGAAAGGGTCCCCCCCCCCACAACTATCCTACCTAGGCTTTCACCAAAAGCCACTTCATTTAAATTTTTCCCAATGTATTTAAATTAAAATTTTCCTACTCAAATATTTATTCTTCATACTTAATTCCTCCTTCCCTATTTTATTCATGTTTTTATTATTATATTTCTTTTTGAACATTAATTTATTTTCCTATCATTTATCCTAATATAAGAATTCGAGTATATAAAAATGGACACATGATATTAACAGTAATATTAAAGGCACACAATATGATATTAAAATTAGTGCTCCAGGGTTAGTGGGTCGTTACATTCACTCCTCCTTAAAGAAAATTCGTCCCGAATTTTAAACTTGATTACCTTAATGATTACTAACAAAGGCTACTTCTCCAAGCATTTCAAATTACAACCTTCAAATATTTTCCTAAATGTCATGATTCTTATATACCTTCTCACAATCCAAACACTCTAGAATTAAATCCCGGAGTCGAAATCCTAATAACTCTCAACGTTTTTTCCTACCTAATTCAAATCTGCCTAAGCATCCTTAATTGAAGAATTCCATACGTACGAAGGATCACAAGTAAATTTTCTCATACCAATCTTTAGACAATACCCATTCCATGCTAAACTAAACTGCTATTATACTAAACTCCCTTAAGATTAATAGAACCTCTCCGGTTGAAAGAAAACCCAACACACAATCTATTCTTCAAAAATCTAGATAATCTTCTCATCTTGAGACTGTCCTCTCATCCTATTAACTTCTGAATCACCGTTGAACTTCCCTTAAAGTCTCCACATTCTATGGGTCTAACTTGACTATTTGCAACAATATCTCGCTTTACGACTCAAAAGATACACTTAGCGACACATAAATCTTTCGGCTAATCGCATTCGAAATCACAATAACTTTTACGGATAATATAAAATGACGCGACTAAAATCTTTTAATAGTTCCAACCATCGCTTAGGCTTGTAGATCTCTCCCCCTCGAATAATTAAATTCTCCAAACTCATAGGGTCGGTCACAAATCCCAAAAAGGAAATTTCAAGAAAATAGGATTCTTACTTAGATAACGCAACACAATTGTAGTCACTATTACGTAAGGAATAAGAAAATTTCCGCTCTAGCTAAGTTAACTTCCTCAAAGCATACGTTATCACTTTCACATTTCTCTTAATATCACAATCAAATCTTCCTTTAATACGCACTTATAATTCACAAAATTCTCACATTCATTAGGTACGGTAAGGATAGGATCTATAGTTACTTTATTCTCCATTTCTACCAATATGACCCATTCTTATTACATCTCCCACCATTGGTATCCTTCCGAGTTATCTAAACCAACGGTTTTATAATTCTATAGAATTCCTTAAGAATTCCTTTAGTAGCACTTTGCCAACCTCAAAGATTACGGACATAATCCTCGTAAGATCCATAGTAACTTCCAAGCTTAAACTATAGAACCCCAAATTTTGGAAACTTCTCGAGTCAACTCACACTAGCTAAACTTTGCATACAAGGACTTCTCACCAAAGATTATTAACCCTATCCTCCAATGACTTTCATGATCCTCTCGGAACTTTAATTAACAAAGAGACCCTCAATTCTAATTACCATAAAGCCATCAAAATAAGGCTTAAAAATTCTGCTTATCATACTTAGAATCAACACATACGATACCTTGATGGAAATACAATTACCATCTACTCACAACTAGCCCAAAAATTTTCCGGAAAGACTTCTTATGTAAGTCTAACACCAACCAAATACCTTTTTCACCTTTTTTTTTTAACCAACATTTTTCTGGCTTAAACACATATATAACAAGAATACCATATAAAGGTTTATCTATATCAAATACCAATATAATCAAATTGGGTATAGAAAAGAAGACTCATTTCTTATGATAGTCTACCAATGCATAATAACTACTTAACCCTCCAGGTCAAGTATATCTCAAATTTACAAATTGGTAATCATACCAAATTAACTGGCAATACATACTCAGTCATGACCACATCACTATCGTGGTAAATTAAGGGAGGTTCGAGGTATCCTCTCATAAAAGCAGAATCCTCTAACAATAAAACAACATCTCAAACAATGTATGTCACATATAAGCAAAATGTGATGCCAAGCATAAATGATATGCAACAGGATCTATAAAATATGACCCCTAATTCTGAGACAGGGAATATACCTTTAGTAACCTCTGAGGAAACTATCTCTCCTAGGTTCGAAACATGTACTCGACCATAGACCTTCTCTTTCGGTTCTCCTTCGCTATCTCTTTTGGTACCACCTCTTTGACGTCCACCCGGCTGACCGCTGCTTGAAACTCGTCCCTGAAGAAACTTTGGACAATTCCTCCTAAAGTGTCCCATTTCTCCGCACTTAATACATTTACCTTGCTTACTCCAACAATGATCTTCGGTATGTCCAATCCTCTTGCAAAATTTACAATTCATCCCATACTGTTTGGATTTTGGCCTAGATGAAGAAGCTACAACAAACTCTCCTCTCACACTTCACGAAGTTAAAGTCCTTGGCTGTCCTCTAACGAGTTTGGATCCTTGTCCTATATACTTTGGCTTGTTTCCAATCCCATCTTCCGATTTTCCACTATTTTCCTCAATGTCCTTTTCAACCTTATATGCTCTATCTATGACTGTCTGATAATCGGTGAAACTATCAATCCATAATTTCTTTCTAAACTCACTCCTCAAACCTGTTACAAACTTCTGAACCCTTTTTACTTCATGCGATACCAAATGAGGGCAACACCTAGCTAATTCCTCAAACCTGACGGAATACTGATTCACCGTCATGTTCCCTTGTTTTAGTCCTAAGAATTCAATCTCCTTCCTATCCCTTGTAACCATGGTAATGAAATAATCCTCGAACTGATGAGTGAAATTATCCCAAGTCCGGGCGTATGATCCCGCTCCCAACTTCTCTTCAAATCTCGCCACCACCGATCACTTTGGACCTTCAAGTTTGAAAACGACATACATAATTTTCTCTTCGTTACGACTCTCTATAACCTCAAAGATTTTGTTCATTTTCTCTAACCATCTTTCTGCCTTTAACGTATCCGGATATCCATTAAAACTCGGTGGATTCATTTTCACAAACCTTTCCCATCCATCACTTTGACATTCCTCAGGTTGATTCGAAACTGATCCTCTAGTCTCCATATTCTGTACAAGCATCCCGAATAATCTCATCATCTCTTCATTCTGAATTCCACCTATACCCATATCTCCTTCATTTCCTAGAACCTTTCGTTGATCGTCATTGCTTCCGGCCATTAGAACGAACTCCTGCATTAAACACTCGGCGTTAATTACCACACATTCCCACTTATTCTAGACATCTACCCTTGACCTCTAAACTAAGCTCTGATACCAACTGTGAGCACCCCAACCCGGGACCTAAGCGTATCCCGAGCTTGAGGAGCCCAACTAGGAAATCTCCTCTCTAAATTTTAAAAACTTTTATTTTCCTTTTAAAAGAAAACCCATTTTCAAATACCAAATTAAACCAACTAATAATATCACCACTCCACAACTTCCATAAACCATAAAATGATTTCTTACATCGAAACTCATACTTAACGTTGTTTTACAAAAAGAGTTTATACACATCTTCTCAAAAGAGTTTTACTAAATAAATACACCCAGGACAACCAACTTATACACTTAACCCGACAAGTCCCCAAAAGCAAAAGTCCACAATTTAACCCCGGCCTCATTTGGTTCCAAGTCACTGTCTCGGCACAATCTAAAACAGTAAAAGGGAAGGGGTGAGAATAAATCTCAATGAGCTATTATGAATGCGGCAAGATGCCAAACAAGATGCAACACATAGCATGGTAGCACATAACACATTATAAAAGCGGTAAACACCTTACGTTACCTCATTTTACCTTTTCCGTCGAACCATAAGTCGTACAACGTGGGAGTAAAACTCCACTCTTTGGTGAATTGCCTCCAGCACATTCACCTCTTATAGGACTCATACTCCAGAGATCCATATAAGAAAAGATACCTATAATAGAGTATCCAACAATAAGATCGCTAAGCTGTAAAGCTTTAGGCTTAATACGTAAGCATTCCCCCGTACACCAATCGCAACAGTGCAGTAAAGCCTTTTGGGTCAATACGATCGTTAGCACACCCACTCTGTGGCCACAGAGGGGACGGTCCCAGGTATGATGAACCTTCAATCACTTATAGAACAAATCCATAATTGATTGAATTCCATTATACCCCCGAATATCAACATGTTCAAGCACAATATAGATACTTGAAACATAATCCACAAAAAGGGATAATCATATAACAACATGGTAATGTATACTCATGAAATCAATACCATAGTGCAACAACCATTTAGTACACTATGCATCATAATATAACAACATGGTAATGTATACTCATGCTAATCAATACCATCAATGAATATAAATTCAAGTAAGGTAACCATATAACCAAACAATCCACACTTGGGATGCAATGTAACAACAAGTCAAATATTCCACACTTGGGATACACATAACAGTATGTCTAATAGTCCATACTTAGAATATTATGATAACCATATAATCAATAATTCCACAACTTGGAATAACAATGCCACAAGGTGATACATACCCATTACTAACTAACTCAATAGTGAACCTATAGCTTCTATACTATTGCAACTACTCACCAAAGATATGGAGTAAGTAAGGCCACTAGGTATCATAAACCATTCCTACATTTTCATTATACAACCTCGAATAACCTTAATAAAAGTTCAAGATCTATTTCCCAAGTTGGAACTATTTTGGTGAAGTACTAATCAAACTTAACAATTGTTTCCCGGACAATGATCCATATTACAAGGTCCTGATAGAGATTCAAGTTAAATTATTAAGTTGTAGTCACAATGCTTAAGTAGCCCAAGTTCTACTTTAATCTAAGTTGAGAAGGTTTGATTAATATCCGAAAGTGATTAGGTTCCATTAATTTATAGTGGTTAGGATTCTCAAACCATCCTACAAGATCATTATACAATAAGACAAGGCCTCTATGAAGGTTCAAGCTCAATTTACTAAGTGGGAGTCACAATCTATAAGGGACCAAACAAGGTTGCTACACAAATTCTGGTTTAGATTCAAAATTCAGTTTCATGGGGTCTTGGGCGACCGCCCATACCTCTTGGGCGACCGCCCAAGAGGATTTTTCAAGCAATATAGTTTCTGGACACATGGGCGGCCGCCCATGCCCCTTTGGGCGACCGCCCAAGTGCAGGCGAGAAATTCTTAAGTTTCCCTCTTTGTCTCTTACCATTTTTCTTTCCTTTACCAAACTTCTTATACTCATGAACCAACACAACCCAAATTTATCAATTTCAAACTTAGAAGGCTTACTTAACATTAAACAATTCATACTAAACCATGAAAACCAAAATGATTTCTTTAGATTATTTACACTTGAGTTCCCACTCATTCCACTAACCCATTTCAAGTTTCCATTTCCTAAATCTAATTCCACCCATTTCATCATCTTATTTCAAGTTAAAATCTTCTAATCTCATTCACCCATTTCTCTACCACATTCCAAGTTTGAACTTCTTACTTTAATTAAACCCTTTTTCTTACCCTCTTGACCCACTTTCTTAACCAATAACAACATTCTAATTCATTTACTAAATTTCTCAACTTCAAGGAGATTTCCAAGCATCAACCAATCATTTCAATAATAAGAACAACATTTAATAGTTTATGAACATCACATAGAAGGGAAAGTCATAATAACTCACCTTAGCCAAAGTAAGAGGAAATGAAGCTTTTCTAGGCTTGATCAATTCCTTGAGATGAACCACTCACAAAAGGACACTTGGATTTGGAAATGGTTGAGGAATGAACTTGGTAAGAACTCTTGAAATGGGAGGCTTTCACCAAGCTTCCATGGAAAGTGAAGAGAAGAGAAAGAAATAAGAGAAATGAGGAAGGAGATGAAAATGATGAGAAAAGGAGGAGGGAGGTCGGATGGTTGAGGGAGTATGGGATGGGGTATGGGTGTAGTTGACAAATGAGGAGGATGGGGAGTGATTTAGGGAAAGGGTCCCCCCCCCCCACAACTATCCTACCTAGGCTTTCACCAAAAGCCACTTCATTTAAATTTTTTCCAATGTATTTAAATTAAAATTCTCCTACTCAAATATTTATTCTTCATACTTAATTCCTCCTTCCCTATTTTATTCATGTTTTTATTATTATATTTCTTTTTGAACATTAATTTATTTTCCTATCATTTATCCTAATATAAGAATTCGAGTATATAAAAATGGACACATGATATTAACAGTAATATTAAAGGCACACAATATGATATTAAAATTAGTGCCTAGGGTTAGGGTCGTTACAGTACATACCATAAAGGAGGTGGCGAAAGAAGTCCTTGGAGAATCTAGAGGAAATGGGCCACCAAGTAAGGACACATCATGGTGGAACGAGGAAGTAAAACAAGCAATAAAGGGCAAGCGAGAATGCTACAAATTATTGGAGAAATGTAGGAGCGACGAGAACTATGAGAAGTATAAGGAAGCTAGAAGAGATGCTAAGAAAGCAGTAAGAGATGCAAGAGCAAAGGTGAATCAGAAACTTTATGATAAGTTGGATACAAAAGAAGGGGAAAAGGACATCTACAGACTCGCTCGTATGAGGGATAAAAGGACACGAGATATTGGGACGGTTAAATGTGTGAAGGATGTAGACCAAAGAGTTTTAGTCGGGGATAAAGAGATAAAAGATAGATGGAGTTCGTACTTTGATAACTTGTTCAATGGCGGTCAAGAGCAGGATGTTGGAGATTTAAATATCTCTTCGAGTATGGTTAATCGAGATTTTATGCGGAGAATTCGAAAGAGTGAAGTGGAAATGGCAATGAAAAAGATGAGATTGAAGAAAGCCGTTGGACCGGATGGTATACCAATTGAGGTTTGGAGATGTTTCGGGAGAGGGAGTAGATTGGTTAACAATGCTATTTAACAAGATATGGAGAGTTAACACAATGCCATTGGAGTGGCGGAAGAGTACTCGATCCCTTTGTATAAGAATAAAGGTGGATGTCCAAGATTGTGCCAACTATCTGGGGATCAAACTAATGAGCCATACTATGAAACTTTGGGAAAGAGTAATTGCACAAAGGCCGAGAAAAATTGTGGATATTTCGAATAACCAATTTGGGTTTATGCCAGGAAGATCGACTCATGGAGGCAATATATCTTATAAGACAAACCATGGAGAAATATCGGGATCAAAAGAAAGATTTGCATATGGTTTTCATTGATTTGGAGAAGGCGTATGATATAGTGCCAAGAGAGGTACTTTGGTGGGTATTAGCAAAGAAGGGTGTTTCAAAGAAATATATTGATATTATCAAGGACATGTATAATGGAGTTAGTACTTGTGTACAGACTAGTGTTGGGAAGACTGAAGAGTTCCCTATAAAGATTGGAGTGCATCAAGGTTCCGCACTTAGCCCCTTTCTTTTTGCTTTGATAATGGACGAATTGACGAGGTCACCCAAGATGATATACCAAAGTGTATGCTTTGTTCGCAGATGATATCAGGCCGATTGATGAGACAAGAGAGGGTGTTGAAAGTAAATTGGAGTTGTGGAGACACACTTTGGAATCTCGAGGTTTTCGACAAGGTAAGCAAGACCGAATATTTGGAGTGTAAGTTTAGCAGAGTTGGAAGTAGGGAGGCAGGGGCGGTCACATTTGATGGAAATATTATCCAAGCTTCTGAGTTTTTTCGCTATCTTGGATCCATTATCCAAAAGGATGAAGAATTAGATGGAGATGTGACTCATATGATTAAAGCAGGTTGGTTGAAGTGGAAGAGTGCTACAGGGTTTCTATGTGATCGCGGCATGCCCAATAGATTAAAGGGAAAATTCTACCGCACGGCAATTAGGCCGGCATTGCTTTACGGCACCGAATGTTGGGCCATGAAACAGTGTCACGTGCATAAGATGAATGTGGCGGAGAGGCGTATGCTTCGATGGATGTGCGGTCATACAAGAAAGGATCGATTGGGGAATGAGGTGATCGTGAGGTAAAGTAGGAGTTGCGCCATCGAGGATAAAATGAGGGAAAATCGTCTACGGTGGTTTGGACATGTGAGAAGGAGACCGAGTGAGGCACCGGTTAGGAGGCCTAACAGTGGAGAAATGATAAAATGGCGAGGGTAGGGAAGACCCAAACAAACTTGGATTAGAGTAATTGAAAATGATATGAATTTACTTGGAGTGGATGAAAGTATGGTGTTGAAGAGGCCGGAATGGAGGGCAAAAATCCAAGTGGGGTTGATTTTTTATTTTATTGTATTTTTTTATTTTATTTTATTTTATTTTGTTTTATTTTATTTTATTTTTTTATTTTATTTATTTATTTATTTATTTATTATTTATTTTTTATTTATTTTTATTTTTTTATTTATTTATTTATTTTTTTTTCACGATAACATATGAGGATTCATGTTAGCCGACCTCAAATTATTTTGAGACTAAGGCTTTGTTGTTGTTGTTGTTGTTGTTGTTGTTGTTGTTG
This sequence comes from Adenophora triphylla var. japonica, assembly GCA_022495995.1. Lineage (NCBI taxonomy): Eukaryota > Viridiplantae > Streptophyta > Magnoliopsida > Asterales > Campanulaceae > Adenophora > Adenophora triphylla. The sequence goes on along the minus strand of JAFEMH010005588.1, from coordinate 110,754 downwards.
TAATATTGAAAAGTTTCAAAGTGAATTAAAAAACACATGCCTGTTGTAGTGTTAAAATATGCATCTTGTAGTATTCAGAAGTGCCTGCTGCAGTATCAAAAAGTGTCAGGTGAGTTTCAATTATTTACAATGTTTAAATGTGTCTGTTGTTGTGTAGAAAACTGCCTCTTATAAGTTTCAACTATTTACAAAAATGCCACCACACATTTTGAGAAGTTTTATTTATTTACAAAAATGCCACCGTGCCTATTTAAAAATACGTTCTACGCTCAGACAAGCGTAGAACACGTTTTACAAGAGATTTTCACAAATTTATTTGGATATTTATTTTTGGATGCAAAGAATAGTATTATATTGAGGAAATATAATATCAATCAAATTAGGTAAATGTAATCCAACTATTTCAATCTTAAAAGTATAATAATTGTTTGTAAGTTAATCTTAAAAACTTGATAATTGTTTGTAGGTTTTGAAATTTTAGTACTTCCTTTATAAAAAAATAAACTTAAATTATATTATTATAAAATATTATTTGTATTTTGTTTTATGGTTATTTTTAGTACCCAATTTTAAACTCTGAACATGATCAGTTAGGATAGGCACCGGGAATAGCCACTAGTGAATCCAGTATAGAAGAAGGGGTACCCCTGTTTTATTTGGTAGTTTCGGCCATCGTATATTTGTGAACTTTCCCCTCAAAATTTATTTGTATTTTGAAGAATATAAAGTTATTTTATCCCCTAAATTTAAAAGGAAAAACTACCGCTGGATCATTCATCCTAATTCAATCGATCAATTAGATTAATGAATTTTTGAATTTAACCCGCTAATCCACTTTAGAAATCAATATTTCATCATATCCCTCGCCTAGTTTAATGAGTTTTTATAATTACGAAACTGCCCTCACATAAATATCTCTTTTTCTCGCCTGTAGCTTTGTACGCGTCACTTTTCAGGTCGGGAGCAGCGGAGAGAGAGAGAGATAAGACAATTTTGAAACCCGTTCAATTCGGTGAGTTCAATTTTGCTTAATTGTTTTATTGTGATCAATTTATAAGTCAATTGTTTTGTGATTTGCAATCTTGTAGATGCTTTGATTCTAGATTTTGATTTTCTTTTGTTATACTCCCTCCGTCCAAGTAGTTACTTCACGGTTACTGTACTCACGTAAATTAAGGAGTGAGTATTATATTGAAAGTGTTGTGAGTGTGAAATTAAAATAGGAGAGAGAATGAGTGGAGGGAATAGTAAATTATAATGGTGTTGTGAGTATTAAAATAATGTAGGAGAGAGAATGAGTGGAGGGAATAGTAAAGATTCCTTTCCATTTTGAGAAAGAAACAAAGTGTGAAGTATGTAATTGGACGCCCAAAATAAAAAGTGTGAAGTATGTAACTGGACGGAGGGAGTATGTTTGAATTTGAATTTTTGTTGGTGAACTTAATTGCTTTATACGAGCATCGTTGATGATTCGTGAATATGATTTCAATTTGAATTGTTCATAATCTCATATTCAGATTTTGTTTATGTTTAGTTGTTAGTTTATTATGAGCATTGTAGCTAATTCACGAATTTAAATGTTTTTTATTATAATTGCAACATAATATTTGGATTATTTATATATTTTAAGTTCAAAGTTGTATGTTAGTTAGTTGTACTAGAACATGATTCGACCTATTTTGACAGTTGTTTGTTAGTTCACAGTTGTTTTATTGATTGTATTACTTATGTTGACAGTTATTTTAACTTTGTTTTATTTTTTTTATATGTTGCAGACTAATCAATTTTAAAAATATGAATTCTTATGTGATGGTTTTGTTAAATATGGAAATTTTACAGCAGTTAAAAGATTTAGTAAGCTTTCATCTTTCAATGCATTGGTTGATTTTGCTTGCAATGGATGGGAGGGTTTGAAGAAGAAATTTATGCGTTTTTCTTATCCTTTACTTGTGAATTCTACTTGCCAATTAAATAATGAGGATGATTTTACGAATGTGAAAATTATTTTAGGTCGTAGTTGTATTGAGTTTATTGAAATTCATTTGACACAAATTCTTACATTGGATTACAATGACTCATCCTCATCTAATGTCTCAAGTATATGAGTCTCAACATAATTATTAGGTAAAATGTTATTAAAATAGATAAATGACTACTTACTTAAAACCTTGAAATGCCAACATTGTATTGTATTGGTGGACTGTTTCTTCAGCAATGTATTTGGTTGTCAAACTGAAAAGTCTATTAAAAGAAGGGTGAGCTTTCTTAGCATCAACAACTTTTTCTTGTTGATTTTCTTCTTCTTTCTTGCTCTTATCCTCAACTTTCAACCTTTTTGATTGACGAGTTGGTATCTGAAATTCAAAGGCATCATCAACAACCTTTTTTCTTGTTCTTTCATTCACATTTTTATTATTGAACGCATCTCATCGGTTTTAGTTTCTGCGTTAACGTTCTCATTTCTCAGATTCTCCATCTTTTCTTCAAACTTCTTATTCTCAGTAGCATGTGAATTCTCCATTTTTTATATCTCATCAATCTTTGAAATTTCTATTTCTTTCAACAATTTTTTCACAACATTCAATTCTTTATAAGCAGACTTTAACTTCTCATTATTGTTGAGTGAGATATTCTTCTTCATTGTGGCCAACTCATTTTCATAATCAATCTTTAAACGACTGATTTCATTTTCTCTTTCCTCTTCTTTCAGTTGATTTTCTTTCATCATTTTCTATAATTATTCAATTCTTATAGTAGCTTCCTTCAATTTCATTAGAAGCTTTTCAATCTCAACATCACTTGTTGCTATCGAATCATTGTATTTTCTTAGAAGCTTCTCATTATCAACAATCAACTTTTTCTTTTTACTTTTGAGATTATTGATTTCAGATTGGTATCTTTTTTCCATGCTTGATGGTTCATTTGGATTCTTTTCAGCTTCCTTGGGTCCAGTGAAGTCAGGCATTTGTTAAAAATTCCAATCACTCGCAGTGTTTTCAGAGTCTTGGGAAAGAACAGTTTCCTTTGGTTGACCATCTTCTTTTTCAGTTGGTTCTTTTTCATCAATCAAAACCACATCTTTTGTAAAAAAGCTATTTAAAAAAGTTTAAATCAGTTAAATTATTGTTAGCGTCATTAATTTAAGTTCACAACTGTGAACTTAATAAAGACAACTTTGAATTTAAGAAAATTGAATACATTCACTGATTAGAATTGATTCTAAAACTTAATATTCTTAAAACATCTGTGAACTTAATAGCTTAGTTAAGTAAAAAACTTTGTAAAAGCAATGCTATGAAAAAATTAAATCACTCACATTTCTTGCTAACTCTTGAGATGAAATGGTTTGATTTGACAGACCTTCTTCCGTATCATTTTGTTCTTGTTCTTTATCTTCTTCATTTCTACTCACTTCCTTATTCACTTCCTATTCTTCAGTCAATTGATCACAACTTGTAAACATTTAATTTTCATCGTTGGTTAAAATAAATTATTTCTCAATAATCTATTTAACAAAAAAGAAAAATTATATCAGTATACTTAATATGATGCTGAAAACGACTGTAAACTTAACAACAACGATTGTAACCTTAATGTAAAAAACTTACATCATTACCACCCAATTGATCAATATACTTTGCCTTGAAATTGTCAATCTTTAAGGGCAATTTCCACTTCATAAATCTAGGAAGAATCCTGCTATCTGGAAGTCCTCTGGTATAGTCATAGAATCAATACTAGAACACAAATAAATAACATAAAAGTTTTTTGCAATATATGATATATTATTTAAATATAGATATGTGAATAGCAAAACGAAAATAGACACACTTACAGATAGTGCATCGACACGTCCAAAGACTAGATGTGGAGTTCTAAAGTTTTTCCTAATCGAATTAATCAACTTTTCATGAATCGCTCCTACCCAATTGTAGCTCTTTATATTTTCAATATCATCCACATATTGAAAAAATGAGTGTGTTATAGTGTCACCTGATTAAGCAAAAAATAATATTGCCATGGAATAAACTGTCATCAGCTTTACAAAATCCTCCATACAATCATCTTCCTCGCTGTTACCTATTCCTCTGATTACATATTTGAGATTGGATGTTTTTATTATACTTTTAACATCTGAAAATCTTCGTGTTGTTAGAGAACATGTGGCCAAACTCCCTATTGATTTTGATTTAATATCCAAATATGTTGTTATTGACACTATCTCAAATATAATCTTCACGTCATTTGGAGTGAATTCAACAAATTTATTTTCAATCTTGAATTTATCGTTTCCTTCATCATAACAGCTGATCAAATCTAGACTGACGAGATCCGACTTCCTGTGGTAGATATTCTTGTTGTTAATCAATGCATTGAACATGTTGAAAAATGGTGATTTTTTCAACATTTTCAACTACTTTTGTTTCAACTCAAAAGATTGTAGAAGTTTTGTTGTGGCTTCTACATTTGATCTAAAAGTAATGATTTATTTCTCCTCTTTATTCTTGTTTTTCATAATTTGTTTCACCTCTTTATACTTTTTCTTCTTAATTTGTTTTTGCTCTTTATTCTTGTTCTACTTAATTTGTTTCTCCTTTTTATTCATGTTTTTCTTAATTTTTTTTATCTTTTTTTGTAATCTCTTCTTGATAGCATCTTTGTTTACTATCTTTTTGCAAGGATGTTTAACTCTCACTATCTATAAAAACAAATTTAGAAAGAAAAAAACATAAGTTAACTTAACAACAGTGAACATAAGAAAAAACAATTATAAATTTAACAAATTTGAAGGTACTAAATGCATGCAAAATTTAACAAATAGCTACATAATCTCATTAAAATGGACAATGAGACTCACTTGTTATTCTTACAAAAAAAAATCCCTATCCACTTTCTCTCTCATACTTTACTTTTGATACTCACAACATTTACATTTTCTTAATTTTCGTGCCAATTCAAAATAAGAACCTTAATCTGGGACGGAAGGAGTAGTTTTTATTCTGAAATATAACATTTTTTTTAAACTGAAATGTAACAGTTTTTTTTTTATTTGTAACCAAAATTTCGCAGAAAATGGATTAAGGTTAATATAAAATTGAAAAGTAACTTTCTTCTAAAAAATTGTTACATTCATTTGTATAACAAATTATACTCATGTATATAATTTATTACATTTCAATTTTTATTTTCTCTAAAAAATATAATCAAACTATTTTAAATTTTCTGTAAAATTACAGTTACATTTTATAATAAAAATTGTTACATTTATTTGTGAAAAATTCTTACTTTTTTAAAAAGAAAAAAGTAACATTTCCTCTACAAAAATTGTTAAATTCATTTGTAAAACAAATTATACTCATATATATACTCCCTCCGTCCCACTATACTTGACACTTCTTTCCATTTTGGGCCGTCCCACTATACTTGACACCTTCCAAAAATAACCAAGTTTTTATATTTTTATATTCACTCTACCCCACCACTCATTCTCTCTCTTCATTTTCTACCACACATTTATTCAACCAACACTACTATTTACCCCACTCATTCTCTCTCTTCATTTTTCACCACACATTTTTTTTATTTTATTATTTTTTCTTGGTTTTTGAACCCACCCCTTGGGTGTCTAGTATAGTGGGACGGAGGGAGTATATTGTATGTTACATTTCAATTGTTATTTTCTTTAAAAAAAACAATCAAACTATTTAAAACATTTTGCAAAACTACAATTAAATTTTATAATAAAATTGTTACATTTCAGGATTTCATCCGTAATATTTCTTCATATTAATAATAATAAGTGTTACATTTTGATTTCAGAATCTCAAGATATTTTGCACGATATTATTTCCGGTTGTTTTTATGATATTCCCAATATTTGTTTTTACTTAATAACTCACATGCTTCCCACGTATAGTACTATAAAGGAATTAATGATTCCATGTGTAGCTTTTCTTGAGTATGCAGAAAGAATGTTCATAAGCTTAATGATGAGAATATTAGCAACATCATAATTCACTCCACTATCACCAAATTACAAAAAAAACAAACAAAAATTCCTTTCATTTTTTTCTTTAATTTATGTCTCAATATCTATAATTATAATTGTAAGGTTAGATTCTGTACTAGATCTGAATCTCAATGGAGGAATTTTCCATCAACTTTTGGTTCCAAGGATAGTCCAATCACGATCTCTATCATTATTATCACCACAATTTGCCCCCCCCCCCCCCATCTTATCACATTTTATTCATCATCACTCTATCATTTTTTTCCACAAATCTTGCCCTACTTTAAAAAAAAAAAAATCAATTAAAAATATTATACACAATATATTATATAAATCATTTTAGAAGCACATACATGAGTTACTATCCTCCAACTTTCTTTATTGAAAATACTATCTTTTAACTTATTTTTATTACGATGTCTCAAAACATAAAGCAATAAAAGAGATCAAATCCTAGGCGTCAAAGAGTATAAGACATAGTTTTACCACTTGGGGCCTGTTTGGTAAAACTGAAAATTAAGCTCTGAAAATATAGAATTAAAATTAAGAAAATTAAATTATTAAGTTCTTTGAATTTTGAAGACTTATGTTTATTTGATAATGACAAATCACTTACATCTGAATTTTCAGAATTTCAACTCAACATTATATGAATAATATTTATTATTTTATAATAAAATAAATTCATTATTGACATACTATACATTATTATTATAAGTAAATTTTAATCTTATAATATTTAAATATTTTATTTGTACTTTCTTTATCCCATAATAATATTTATCTTGATTAGTTTGGTAAATATGATCACAAATGTTGACAAATAATAAAAAAAATTATATAATGATACTTTAATAAAAATATTATTAAATGTTAATATTAAAAAAATTATATTTTCATACTTGGTCAACTATAATTTGTATGAAAAGAAAAAATATTTCAACAAAAGGAAGTAACAATAAATAAATAAATAAAATATGTTGATGTGTGGATTTGAACTCATTCCCTTTTTTTCTCATTCTTTCCACCTCTTACCTTGTTAAGCTACTCCTTGCCCACTTAAAATTAATAGCCTTTTTTAAGACAATCTTAATTATTCAAGTGATTCAAATTTACCTTACCAAACAAGCTTAATTTTTTAATCTCTTAAAGTGTTCCAAATTAAGATCTTAATTTGGTTACCAAACAGACCCTTAATTAACCACTCATTTGAGAAATTTAACTTAATAAGTTGTAATAGTGTTTAACCGGTAACGATAAAGTTAACGACCGACATAACTTCATTAAACCCCTCACTTCTCACTTTATAATAGAGTAAAGATCGTTATTCTTATAATAAAGTTAACATTGTAGTGTGATTAAAATATGTAACAAATTAATTATATCTCACTAATTAACTTTAACTTATTATATGTATGTGTGTTTATATATGTATCTATATAAAGTTAACATTGTCTTGCGATTAAAGTTAAGCATGCTGATGAATGTATACTTTAGACACAAGAGAATTTCAAGAAACATGTTGATAAAGGGTACCTAAAAAGAACAATTACAATCTTTTTCCATTTCCATTTCCAAAACAAAACTATACTTTAGATACTTTGTTCTAAAAATCCATGTTGGGATTGGTTTAAGAAATTAAATTAACAAAAAATCTAAATGACACTTTTAAGAACACACACATTAAAATGTAATAAAAGATTAGTTCAAGAAAAAGATGTAAAATGTCGGGCACGATTATGTAAGACTGTTCAGGTCAGGTCAGGTCAGTCAATAAATATTGAACTTGGTTTTATTAAATAAAAATAAAAATAATTAAATCCAATAAATATATATAAATAAGTCACTTTCTCTTACTCTTATGGACCCAAACAAATTACATCCTTTTGTCACCTCCAATAAGGGTGTAAAGTGAAAAATAAAGTGAAGATAGAAGCCCTTTTTTATGTTTTGATAAGCAGCTTTTATGAAAATGATGCTTTTACAATTTCTTTTACTCTTGAATGATTGAATATGAGAACTGTATTCAACTAATAGTTTTTCAGTCACTTCAAAATAATGCTTTGCCATCACTATATGTTTTATGTTTTGATGAAAGATAAAATACTTATTTTCAATTATTTTCACATTTGTGAAAATTAAAAATACAATTTAGATATTCCAACAATGTACAAATAATTTATTAATTTTTTTTATTATTATTTTCACTATATAGGCAAGCATCACATAATAAAAGTTGTATTTTACTTTATTTTTTTGATAAGTTCAAAACTAAATTTGAATTTTTAAATAAGAAATTGTACCAACAATCTAAAAATAAATAAAACTTATTTTTTAGCCAAAAACTTATAAAAAACGCGTTTTTTGTTAACTTAACAAAAAACGTGTTTTCTATCTAACGGACTCACCATCGTCGACCTCCATACGCAAAGAGACTTCACCATCGTCTTCTCCGGCAACCCAAGCTTCTCCAACCTAAGCTCTCCCTCACCGGCCAAACCTGCAATTAACACCTTCCTCACAACCACCATTAACCGGCGACCTCCAATCACCCAACCTGAACAACCGGCGACCTCACCCTTCTTCTCCGATCCCCAAACCAACCGGTGACCTTCAATTCCCTTCAATCACCAATTCTTGGGATCCTAATCGCCTTCTTCCTCAAGAATCGCCTGGCGACCACCATTCCATTCCTCTCGTCAAAATCCAATTAACGATTAGAGAGAGAGATTGATTTGCGTCAACACAATTGCCGCGTCTTTCTCATTTGCGTTTAGAGAGAGAGAGAGATTAAATTGCGTTTAGTGAGAGAGAGTTACGATTGTGCGTCGTCGTTGAAGAAGAAGGACGAAGGGGTTAAAATTGAAATTGCCGTCTTCCTCTCGTTGATTTTGAGTATAAAATGTGCCCGTTCCAGCTTCAAAATAATGCCGCTTTTGTTTTTTTTTGAGTGCCGGTTCATGTATAATCAAGTGCCCGCTTGGTGTAAAATTGAGTGCCCGTTAGTGTATAATCAAGTGCCCGTTAGTGTATAATCAAGTGCCATCCATGTATTTTGGAGTGCCGGTTAGTGTATAATAGAGTGCCGGTAAAGTGTGTAGGCGAGTGTCAATGTATTTTTGAATGCCGTTCTTGTAATTTTGAATGCCACCATGTTTTTTTGAATGCCGTTCATGTTTTTGAATATCGGCAAAGAAAATAATTATAAGTGTTTTTGAGTGCCGGTATATGCATTTTTGAGTGCGTAAATGTGTTTTCAAATGCCGTCCATGTATTTTTGAATGTCGGTGCTTATATTTTTGAAGAGATGCCGCTTTATGTATTTAAAAGTGCCCGTGTAAAAAGTGCCAGTTTCATGTTTATAAAATGCCAAGATGAAATCACCTGGCCATTTGTAATATTAACACTGGCATTTATCATGGTTCTTAGGTAATTACAAAAATGCCACCGTTTATTTTGAACATGGTTGCCAGTAATTACAAAATTGTCACCGTTCATTTTGAAAACACGTTTTTCCTTATCTTAAGAAAAAACTAGTTTTTTATAAGACCAACTCTATTTTTTATTATTTTCACATTTTGTGAAAATTAAAAAGACAATTTAGATATTCCACAATAACAACTCAAGCCAATTCAGTATGCCACTTAAATGGGTAAGTGAAAGGGGAAGTAAACTTCTACTTTATTTTTATTTAGTGGGAGCTTATAAATGGGCCCCCAATAGCAAATCATTGGGCTATGGACTTTGAATGGATTTATGTGGGTCCCTCACAAGAAGACACCTAAAAGACAAGCTTTTCTTTAATATGGTAAGTAATCTTTTTTGGACCAAAATGGCCTCAGTGGCTTTTCATGGAAAAAGTAGTCTACGATTTGGGTTTGATGATTAAAGTGTGTATGGTTGTGAAAGAAAAGAGTGTTTTCATTTTTTGAGAGCTCTCTCTGACCATTTTTCTTGCTTTTGGGGTGAATGATGAAGCTATGGGTTTTTTTTTTAGTGGCTTTTGATGCAGACATGAGTGTGTTTATTCAAAAGCATGGGATGAGAGCTGTCAAATGACCAAAATGCCCTTGTTATTGGATAGATAATGACAACTATCATTGGAGATTTATGGTAATTGGAGCAACATCTATGAACAACTAAATCGGACAAGATCCGTGAGAAAGAGATAGAACAAAAGGTTCATTAAAAACAGTTTACCTGTCAAATGAGCGGGTCGAGATGGGTTTGATTCGAGTAATGACGAGTTGACGGGTGAGGGGGCTAAAACTAGTTACAACTCATTTAAATTATGGGTTAAACGAGTTGGATAATTGACGAGTCGTGTTGACGGGTTAACCCATTAAATTTATTTTCACGAGTGAATAATTTTATTATTTCGGCACATTTCAGTTGCGGGTTAAAAGGATTGAGTCCAATACGGGTCGACAGGCGAACTCAAGGGATTAAATAAGTCACCTCGTTGGTAGTTGTCTATGTTAACGAGTCGATTTGAATCGAGTAATTAACGAGTCAAGCCGAGTAAACGACCAATAGGTGAAAATTGGCATGCCTATTAAACAGTTATCATGGGGGAAATATATAAATATGCCCCTAAACTTAGGCATTGGATGCAGGGCCGGTCATGGCTCAAGACAAGTGAGGCCATGGCCTAGGGCCACACAAAAAAAATGGCTAATTTAGGGGCCTCAAAATATGTTGTGTATATGTATTGTAGGCCCAATTTTAACCCAAAAAATTATACACAAGTCAATATTTAGCCTACACAAATTCAACAACATCCCACATTAAAAAAATCCAAATTTAATTTTCCTAAATTCTTTTTGATCGGGCATTAATTTAAAAAAAAAACAAAAATAAAGATTCAAGGGAAAAAAAAAAAAAGAACGACTCTCTTGGCTAATTACGCTACCTACGTTAATTTCAACACCTATCGCTGCCGATGCCGCAATCAAATAATCGGGTAATTCGTTCTCCTTCTCCAATCCCCATGCCCTAATTGCTTGCCTTTGATAAATAACTGACAAACAAATTAATTCGGACAGATAAATTCCAAGTTTACAAACGATGGCCAAAAATATCAAGGGCTTATTGCACAAAATTTAATGTATAGAAAAAATAATGTTGGTATTAGTACAACTGTACAAATGTGGTCCAACATGGAGATTGGTTATCGGATTTTGTTGACTATTCCGGTGAAAGAAGTTTTTCGAAGTTAAGGTTGATAAAAAATTATATTCGAAGTATAATGTCTAAAGAAATGCTAAATGTACTAGCTTTGATATTGATTGAGAAAAATATAGTTGATAAAGTTGATTATTCAACTTTGATTCATGATTTTGTTTCTAAATAAGATAGGAGAAATGTGATTATATAGTATCATGTAAGGATATTATAATATATCATATTTTTATTTAGTATGAAATATTGTTACTTACTATATTGATAATGACCATATCTTTATTTGTTTAGTTAAAAGTTACATATTTCAAAGAGGCGGACCGTCCAAAAAGTTAGCTTAGTGCCACAAATTTAACAGGATCGGCCCTGATTGGATGCAGATATGTCTATAACGTCGATTACCGGTATACTTACTAAACTCATTAAAATAAGAGTATATTGTCATCCGTTAAAATTTTGATCAAAATTTAACAATTTTGTGACCTAAATTGAATTAAAATGACGCTAAATAAATAGGTAAACTATGAATTAGAGAGTTAAAATGTTAAAAAAAAAAAAGGTCTCTCACTTATTAATCTTTTCTATCTAGTGATAGTCACTAGTCATTTTTGTCTAGAAATTGTTACCCGTTGATTTCAATAACTTGAAATCCCACAATAAGGATTTTCCTTTAAAACCAACGAATGCTAACGGTAATTTAATTTTGTCATCCAAAATTGCCACTATGTCAAGAGTTTTATGATACTAATGAGAACAACTGTATAACATTTGAGATTAATGATTTATACGTTAAAATTTATAATAGATCGTTAGATTAAACGGCAGACAAAAATTTCATAATATACGCGTGAGAGAGAAAGAGAAAGCGGTGTTGAGCATGGTGTTTATGGCATCAATAGACGTTGTACTCACTTATTAGGCATCTTAATATTTCTAAAATTTGTAACTCACTTAAGCTATAATGAATAAATAGTCAATTGTTTTTTTGAATGTAATATTTTTATAAAAATATTAAAATTCGTAACTAATGATTAATTATTAAATCTATTTATTTAAATTAAAATAATTATTTAATAATAATAGTCTTTATAAACTATAAATTATAAATATATTTAATTTTTTTGTAAATATTTATTGTAGTATCAGGTGGGACGGAGAAAGTATTGTTTTTATCTTTCATCTATAATTTTTACATAAATATTTGCTTAAAATTTAACTTTTTGTTTGAAATAGTTTCATAACCCGTGTAATTAACATACAAGTGTAATAATAATTATGGTTAAAATTCAGTTGAGTTGACAGTAAAAATCAAAATTAAATCAAAATTAGAACAAAATTTTCTGGAGGAAAAGAATACTCCCTCCGTCCCAGAAACAATCTTCACACTTTCCCTTTTGGGCGTCCCAAAATTTACTTCACACATTTAAAACTTACCTAAAATGGAAAGAAATCTTTACTATTCCCTCCACTGATTCTCTCTCCTACATTATTTTAATACTCACAACACCATTATAATTTACTATTCTCTCCACTCATTCTCTCTCCTATTTTATTTTCACACTCACAACACTTTCAATATAATACTCCCTCCTTAAAACATGTGCAAACAGAAACAGTGTATGTGAACATTGTTCTGGGTCGGAGGGAGTATATATTATCCATTTGTAATGCCAATTCTATTTAAATGTAGTCAAAGAACGATGATAGAGTATTGTGGAAAAAGAATACTACCTCCTCCGTTCCGATAGAAATCGCACACTGTTTGCGTGGGGATTAAGGAAAAAAATAATGATATAAATGTTGTGAGTGTAAAAGTAAAATATGAGAGAGAATGAGTGGAGGGAATAGTAAATTATAATGATGTTGTGAGTCTTAAAATAATGTAGGAGAGAGAATGGGTGGAGGAAATAGTAAAGATTCTTTGTCATTTTAGAAAATATACAATTTACAATGGAACGCTCAATGAAAAAAATGTGCAATTTGTAGCGGGACAGAGGAAGTACATATTATCCCTTTGTAATGCCAATTACAGATATTATTGACGATGAATGATTGAATAGTTATTTATTACAAGTAATAATTTTTAGTGAAATTATTATAACTCACGCTTATAATTACGTAAAATCTAGGGAGAAACGCGTTTCTCCGTAAGTTATGGAGAAATGGGTTACGGGTATCCAGAACCTTTTGAAAGAATATCCATAAACTTTTTGTATTGGCCATGACCTTGGCCCATGGTTACTTTCGGATATCGATCTCAAAGGTTACGGATATCCGTAACCCTTTAAAAGATATCCGTAAGCTTATAAAGTGATATCCGAAACCTTCAAAATGATATCCGAAACTTTCAAAATGTTTCGATATTCATTTGATGGTTTCGGATATACATTTGAAGGTTTCTCGGATATCCGTAAACCTTCAATAAGCAATTCTCTCTTGGCCTTGGATTTGGCTTCAAATCTATTTTTTTCTCGGATATCCGCCAAAGGCTTCTCGGATATCCGTTCCAAAGCTTCAATATCCGTAACCCTTCGAGACCGATATCCGAAATTTTCTTACACTTATCAAACGTATAGCTTCTGGCTATTAAAAACGCGTTTCTCCATAGTTATGGAGAAACGCGTTTCTCAGCAGACCTACTCTTATAATTATTAGTTCCATCCCTTTTGTACATACTTCTTTCGTTCTACTCTAAAAAAAATAAAAAAAATTAGTGTGTCCTATTTATAAAGACACTTCTTTTTTATTAATTAGACTTATTTTTCATAATAACAATAACAATATTTAAAAAAAATGTTGTTTTTTCACTTTTCACTTGAAAGTGATGCATTTTTAAAAAAGAAATTTTTTAATTCAATTTTATGAAAGCAAAACTACATATTTTATAAATATACAATTTATAGAGCAAATTTTTGGAACGGTGGAAGTAATATAGTACTTACACACTTCCTTCATCCCAAATATATAAAAAAAAAATTTAAAAAAAGAATGTAATAGTTCCCTTTATAATGGACAATTATTCGCAATGAAAAAAATAAAAATACACTGTCATTTTGGGCAAATTGCATTTTAGTTATCTAAATTTGTCAATATGTTTCAATTGTTTATTGAATTTGCATTTGTTACAAATTTGTTATTGAGTTTGTCTTTTTATTACAATCAGGTGTAATTTTGGATCAATCGTTAAAAATTTAACGAATAGTATAACATGTGCCACTCACGTGAGTTACTTGAAGGGTATTTTGGTATTTTCCATGTAACGAAGTTATTACTCATCTTCCCATCACCTCTAATCTCTATTATAGCAGTATAGATCCTCTTCTTTCCCTTCCTCATGTTACTCTGTCTTCTCTTCCCACAACCATTCTCCTACCATCTTTGGCCCTTCCCCTTCCGCCGTCTTCTTCTCAAACTCAACAGCGTGAGTCGGCACCATCGTCAATAACGATGATTTGCAATAGAACTTGCCTGACGAATCTGCTAAACCTCACGCTCTGCAACTCCCCTCTCCGTCTCTCCCCTCACCCCAACTTCCCCGACTATCGTAAAATTTAGGGAGAAACGCGTTTCTCCATAAGTTATGGAGAAACGGGTTACGGGTATCCAGAACCTTTTGAAAGGATATCCAGAAACTTTTTGTATTGGCCATGACCTTGTCCCATGGTTACCGGATATCGGTCTCAAAGGGTTCGGATATCCGTAACCCTGAAAGGATATCCGAGAAGCTTATGAAAGTGATATCCGAAACCTTCAAAATGATATCCGAAACTTTCAAAATGTTTCGGATATTTATTTGATGGTTTCTCGGATATACATTTGAAGGTTTCGGATATCCAAAACCTTCAATAAGCAATTTCGGTCTTGGCCTTGGATTTGGCTTCAAATCTATTTTTCGGATATCCGCCCAAAGGCTTACGGATATCCGTTCCAAAGCTTCACGGATATCCGTAACCCTTTGAGACCGATATCCGTAAATTTTCTTACGGTTATCAAACGTATAGCTTCTGGCTATTAAAAACGCGTTTCTCCATAGTTATGGAGAAACGCGTTTCTCAGCAGACCTACTCCCCGACTATAGCCCTCGCTGCCCCTTCTCTTCCTCCGCGTCATTGAACCAGATTTGGTTTTCTTCGAATTCGGTGGATTTTTTCGAATCTAGTGAGTTTCTTCAATCTGAATTTCTTCAAATTTAGATTTTCCTTAAATATGGGTTTCTTAATTATTTGCGGCTGTCCAAATTTAACTTTGTATTCGCCACTCCCCATCCCGCATGTCGGCCGTTGTTTTTTAGAAGCGCCGAGTGTAGATTGAATTAGTTTGTGCAGCTTGAATTAATTTGATGAAAATCGAAATATGGTGAGAGTATAGTTAATGGAAAACCCCTAGAATCAAGAGGGAGGTTGAATATGTTGGTCACTTTAAATTAAAAATCGCATTTTGATTTTTTTGTTTTGTTTTGTTTTTTTTTTTTTTTTTTTTGTGAATTTTATCCATGATGGTCTTGTGTATAAATGATAAGTTCAAAATGGTTGAGTAACCGTGGTGGTGATTGAGTATGGCGGTTTGTGGCGGTGGTGATGGAGTGGTGGTTGTAAGTCTCATTACATGGAAAATACCAAAATACCCATTAAGTAATACACATATTATACTATTCGTTAGATTTTTAACAATTCATCCAAAATTATATCTGATTGCAACAATAAGACAAACTCAATAACAAACTTGTAACAAATGCAAATTCGATAAACAATTGAAATATTTTAACAAACTCAAATAACTAACATGCAATTTGCCCTGCCATTTTAGTGCAACAAGTTGAATAATTTTGTAAGCGGACTTAAAGTTGGGGTACTCACTTTTTTATGTGCTCAAAATTGGTGTCATTGCAAGCGAGGGGAGCGACACTTTTTTGCCTATTGTGAAAGACAATGATCTAAGTTAGCTCCATCACTACTTCGACATTTTATCATTTCAATTAAATACTCTCTTCATTAAATTTAAGATCTTGATCATTCATTGTGGAACATAAAAAATAGTAGTTTTTCATTCCATAATTAATAATATTATATATTTATTTTTTGGTTCATTTATGAATAAAAACTAAATTTTAAAATACTAAAAATTTAAAAATAAATAAATAAAATACAATTCTTAAAAATTTATCAAGTTAACTTTGACAATTATAATGGACTAGTAAAAGCCCGTGTTCGAGGATACGTTTTTTTTTTTTAAATTTAAAAAAAAAATTTAAGGACAAAATGGAAAAGGGACAACTTAGTGAGAGCAAAATGGAAAATTCGACAGATAGAACTGTTAATTGTACTGTTCATCCCCTTTTGCCATTTATACTATTGATTGGGGAAGTAGAGTATATTCTGAATTTTTAATGTCTGGAACCCCAAGTTTATGGGCTAATCATCAACGATTATTGTTGTTTAATGTTGGGTGGGATGTAACGATAAAAAATTGTGGGGTGGGAAGTGAGTTAAATAATGATCAAGAAAAGAATTTCATGTCCAACAAATAATATACTATACTCCCTCCGTCCCGCTGATAACTTCACTTTTTGCCATTTTGGGTGTCCCATTGAAAGCTTCACCTTTCCTTTTTTGGCAAAGGAATCTTTACTATTCCCTCCACTCATTCTCTCTCCTACATTATTTTATTACTCACAACACCATTATAATTTACTATTCCCTCCACTCATTCTCTCTCCTATTTTCAAATTACACTCACAACATTTTCTCCACCTTAATTTGCGCGCCGGAGCCAAAATGGTGAAGTAATAAGCGGGACGGAGGGAGTATATGGATTAGAAGTGGCACTTAAAAGAGGGAAAATTCCCCATTAATAAACAAATGAGAGGGTAATTTAATTTTTTTTTTTCAATGTCGAGTAAATTATCTTTTTCGTCCATAAAATTTTCAAACTTTTATTTTTATATTTCGGTACTAATTTTTTTACCTATTAACCCTTAAACTTGACTATTTTAGCATTAAATAATCTTTCGTTAATCTTCTGTTCAAGTTGATGTTTACTAAGCAGAGGTGGCACTATAATCTCATCATTTTGGCTTATGTGACGCTAACTAATCGAGTAAAATGCTGACTAATCAAGTAAAATGCTAATGTGAAAGTATGAGGGGTAGAAGTGTAAAACCTTAATACTAGTATTCCTAAAATGATAAAAGTTAATAACACCTTAATTAGGGTGTGCTACCGAGGTTTGAAGGAAGAGAAAATAATACCATTGGCTACTAATCTTGCCTTGTACTTATCAATAATATCATCAATTTTGAGTTTCTTTTTCAAAACCCACTTGTAGCCAATAGGTTTAGTATTAGGAGGAGGATTGACTAGAGTCCATGTTTTATTATCAAGTATAGATTTGATTTCATCATCCATGGCTCTTTTCCACAAGTCTGAATCAGACATAGACATAGCTTCTTGAAAAGTTTTAGGATCCTCTTCTAACATATATGTAAACATGTCAGGACCAAGGTTCTTTTCAATTCTTTGTCTTTTGCTTCTCCTTAACTCAACTATTTCATAATTTTCATTGTTGTCTAAATTTTCATCATTAGCAATGGCATCACCATTATCATGTGAACTTGATGCATTTTCTACTTCAAGTTCTTTTGACAATTCATGGTTTATATCTACCTTGTCTACACTTTTTATGTTCAAATGTTCATAAAAAATAGCACGCGTAGCTTCAAACACACGATTGTCATTAATTCTCATAAATCTATATGCTTTGCTTATTGAAGAATAACCAATAAATATAGATTTCACAGTTTTGCTCCCAAGTTTATTTTTTTTCAAAGTTGCATCTAAAACATATGCAACACAACCCCATACTTTTAAATGTGAAATATTAGGCTTACGCCTATTAAATAATTCGTATGGAGTTTTCATATGTTTATTCATAATTCTGTTACAAATGTAAACAAAACTTAATAGTGTCTCTCCCCAATAGCTCATTGGTAATTTTGAATTTATAATCATGGCACTAACCATCTCCATTAAGGATCGATTTTTCCTCTCGGCTACTCCATTTTGTGGTGGAGTATTAGGTGTTGAAGATTCCCTAACAATTCCATTTTGTTGACAAAATGAAATCATCTCGTTTGGGAAATATTCACCACCTCTATCCGATCTTAATCGTTTTATCCTTAGATTGGTTTGATTTTCAACTTCGGCTTTGAAAATTTTAAACTTGTCAAAAGCTTCATCTTTTGTTCTAAGTAAATACACATATGCAAACTTAGAAAAATCATCAATGAACGTAATAAAATAACATTTTCCACCTCTTGTCAAAATATCTTTGTTGTCACAAATATCGGTATGAATTAACTCAAGTAACCTAGTTGATCTTACTACACTTTTAAAAGATGTTTTAGTCAACTTAGATTGAGCGCAACACTCACAATTATTCATAGAATAAATAGTCGAAGATTTAGGAATATACTCATATTTAATCATACGACTCATTGCATTCATACCAATATGTCCTAATCTAGAATGCCAAAAATCATGCTTTTCAACATTAAAATTAGAATCAACAAAGTAAGAAGAACTGGTAATTTTATTATCAATGCTCAATAAATACATTTGGTCTTTAATGTAGCCCTTTCCAACAAACGTCCCATTTTTAGTGATATTCACTTGTTGGGCGCGAAAGGTTACTTTAAAGCCATTTTCGTCCAATTTAGGAACGGATACAAGATTCTTCCTCATAGAGGGAATATGGTACACATTTTTCAAAGTAAGAGTCTTTTCCGAAGTGAGGGAAAGAATAATGGTCCCTATGCCCAAGACCTCGCTTGTAGAAGCATTTCCCATATAAACGGCTTTCGGCTCTTTCACTTCTTCATAAGTTTTGAACAAGCTTCGATTTGGAGTTACATGACATGTAGCCCCTGAATCAATCCACCAATCTGAGTCGACATTGTTGACTAGACAGATTTTGGAAAGCATGCTAATGAAGTTGCTCTCAACTACATTTGCTTGTTCATCTTTCTGTTGCCCTTTGCGGTAATAGCAGTTCTTAGCCAAATGATTTGTTTTTCCACAAACATAGCAAGAACTCTTCTGCTTTTTCTTAGCTTTACCCTTTCCATCATTTTTAAAGTTGTTTTTCCGTTTGAACTTTCCTTGGTTTCCCTTGGAAGTTCCGGCAACATTTTTATTTTCCACATAGTTTACACCATCAATCTTCTCAGAAATTGAGCCATCACGTTTGAGACTTTCAGTCTCAATTTGGATGCCTTGAAGAAGTTCATCTAAGGTGATGGCCTTCTTCTTATGCTTCAATTTCTTTTGGTAATCTTTCCAAGAAGGTGGAAGTTTACCAATGATGGTTGAAACTTGGAATGTCTCAGAAATGGGTTCACCCGCATCGGCACATTCGATGGCTATGTCATTGAGTTCATTAACTTGATCAATGACAGGCCTCGAGTCTACCATCTTGTATTCAACAAATTTATTGACCAAAAAAGATTTATTACCAGCATCTTCATTGACGTACCTTCGTTTGATTGCAAACCAAACATCAGCGGCGGTTTTGTGTATTTGGAACACGTTGAACAACGTGTTGTTCAATGCTTGCAGAATGGTGAATCGGCAAATGAAGTCATCCGATTTCCATTTCTTCACTTTTTCAGCAGCCTCGGTTTTCTGTGCCTCGGTTACTTTATCATTTTCATTCTCCTTTGGACAAGGATCACATAGCACGTAGAATAACTTTGTAATGGTGAGAAGGTATTCCATCTTCAAGCTCCAACGCTTGTAGTTCAGCCCATTTAGTCTCTCTAACTTATCTGCTTCGGGTAATTGTCCCTTCATCAAAACTGACTCCATCTATACGAAGAATTAAATACCTTAAAACTGTTGTATATGACTCGATTGTGGGTTAGGAATCGGTAGGTTAGGCACACCAAAAGATGTTATCTTTAAGGTATTTAATTCATCCCACTATGGTGTAATGGTCTCAACGAATTTCACCTCCAGGATAAAAAACCTACACACTCTTATTCAAAGTTACACTCCTTTGAATAACTCGGGAACAATAATCGAAGCTTTAACTGTTTGACTGAAAGAATAGATTTGTTAAGAAGAAAGACTCAGGAAGTAAAATCAGATCAGTATTTTTCTCTATCTGTTTTTCGGAGGAGGCAACTCCATTTATAGAGTTTGTGTTGTGGTCTTGAAAAGACACAACTTTTTCGGACTGGTACCTCAGCTGCACGGGCGTGTCACCAAAGTTGCACGGCCGCTCCATGCTTTCGCACGGGCGTGTCACCAAAATTGGCACGGCCGCTCCGGACTTGCACGGGCGTGCTCTACGCCTTGCACGGCCGATCCGGGCGTGCCCCTCCGAACAGTCATACTCTTTTGTAAATGACTATTCAAAGAGTCACAACCCTAATGTTTAAACTGATATACTTCTTCCCTCACTCCTTAATACCATAACCGGTATTAAGATTAAATTAATATATTCTTTCTTATATATATATATATATATATATATATATATATATATATATATATATATATATATATATATATATATATATATATATATA
This sequence comes from Adenophora triphylla var. japonica, assembly GCA_022495995.1. Lineage (NCBI taxonomy): Eukaryota > Viridiplantae > Streptophyta > Magnoliopsida > Asterales > Campanulaceae > Adenophora > Adenophora triphylla. The sequence goes on along the minus strand of JAFEMH010005588.1, from coordinate 89,977 downwards.
TATATATATATATATATATATATATATATATATATATATATATATAATATTCAAAACTTTAAGCCATACTTGATATTTTTCCATAATAGAGGGAAGCTCAAGCAAGCTTATAGGAACTCTTCAAACTTAGCTATTATATAACAAGTTTAGCTTCACAAGTTTTATTAGTAATCCCATGTGGGATAAAGAAGACACAAGAAAACAAGAAATGAAGAATAAGACTTGATACCATGAATGAAAGGTTGGTTTACAAACTCAATATGGGAGATGACCAAGTATTATATGTGAATACTACTACATATAACAATATCCTCCCTCGAAGATACCACTCTCTCTTTCTCCACCTTCGAACAGGTTATAGTTTATTTTTTCTCCCTCAATTGATTATTCTGATTTTTTGCATTACATCTTTCAATTCCTTCGATTCAAAGCGTTTTTCTTTTGTTGGTTAATTGTTGTTAACTTCTGTTGTATTTTTTTTTTAATTTTAAGTTGTTATATACTATCATACCCTCTTTCTGCGATTGCTTTCCAGAATTTTGGTTAATTATTGTTAACTTCTGTTGTAATTTTTTTGTTGGTTAAATAACCTTAAAGTTACATCAACTGAGGAGCTTTCGGTTGGCTAAATGTTTATTCTGAAATGTTAAAATTGTTCTGTGGGTTATGTGATTTTGATTTGATTGCAGTTGGTTTTGGAAAATAATATATGAAAAGTTTGGTTTGTTTCATATGATTGTTTCTTTTATTTTACCAAAAATGATGGGAATTCTAAGTCTCCTGTGAAAGACTAATCAACATGAGCAGCAGAATCACTCTTTTCCAATATTTTATTCTCTTCATCTCAGATTTTGACTTTGTTTTCTACGACCACACCTCCCCTAAAGTTTTTCCTCAGAACCCATATCTTCAAAAGCTCCAAAAAATACATGTTTCAATGTCTCTTAATTTCTTGGCATCAGACTATCATCAGTGTACCTTCAAGCGGACCAACCAACATTTTTCGGTTCGAAAGTACCGCTTGGATTCTCTGTGAGAAATAGGTGTACATTGGTATACATTGTTCTCTTGAACCTCATTTCCCATTTTTTCAGCAACTAATTCATTCGTGTCCAAACTTTCGGGTTGTATTTGGGGAGGGGAAGGGGGGAGATTGATTGAATTTTGAGAAACTATGGTGGCTATTTGAATGAGATAAGTACTCATAATTGGGCTTCCGTTTCCCTTTTTATTTTCCTCAACTTTGAATCTCTCATCTTCCATTACCTCATGTCCTTCTTCTGCTCTCTGTTATCTAATTAGGGTTTTAGTTTTTTCAAGATTGATATTTCAAAAATTACTGAGATCGGTTAATGGTGAAGCATAGCTATGAAAGGGTAGTTTTATCCATACAAAAGCATTATTAACTGCGTTAGGTGAACTTTGATGGTACATGCGTTGGGGTATGAATATATAGCTTTTGACAATTTTTGGATTTAAGAAATATGCTCGGGACATTCTTGATATGAAATTTGAAGCTAATGCATTGGGTATGTTTCCCTAATTTTGGTGGTCTTATTAGAGAACTCTGAGTTAATTTTTTTTTCTGATGATTTGAGATGTGTATTAGGTACTTTATTTCTTTTTTCCTTTTCTTGTATATGTTTCTTAATTTGAAGTTGGGATGTGCTGTAGAACTGAATTCAGAAGGTGTGGCTTTTCAAAAGGGTATTTCTTTGATAGATTAAGGCATGTTCTCATCCGGAGTTGTTTTTGCTACCATGCTTGGAGTAATCAAAAGAGAGTATAAACCTATTAGGTACTTGCTATTTTTGCTGATTTTAAGTGTTTTATTATGTGCTGTGAGAATTGATAGTATGAATTTATCTTATTAGTACAGTAGCTTAAGAAAAGGCTTCATACATGAGTAGAGGTACTATTTCTGTTGATAGGTAAATGACATTGTATGCTGACTAAAAATTTCTCCATCATCTTATTACAAATTGTATTCTTTTTTGAGTTGTCCACTTCTGAAACTCGAAATTTGAGAGCGTATGTACATTGGGTTTTTGCCTGATCTGATATTATGGTTCTAAGCTTGGGGAAGACCCGACTTAGTAACTTTCTATTTTGGCACATAACCAACTCTCTCTTGGACTCTCCTAAAGCGTTTTGGTCATAGCTTGATCGGAGGCACATTGTGTGCTTAGGGGGGGTTACTATGGATTTACTTGTGTGTGTGTGTGTGTGTGTGTGTGTGTGTGTGTGTGTGTGTGTGTGTGTGTGTGTGTGTGTGTGTGTGTGTGTGTGTGTTTATGTGCCCGTTAGAGAGAGAGCTGGTGGGTGGGTGGGTGGGTGGGGGTTCATGGGGTGTAAGGGGTGCATATAATATATTTTTATTATGTAGAAGATGCTTCATGTATGGTGACTCATATAGAGTGCTTAAAGTTTTTTATTTTTTATCGATCACCCAAATCCCAAATGTTTCAGATTTGTTTTTGCCTCCTTATTTTTCTTTTTCTTTGTGTGTGTGTGGTGGTGGGGGTGGCGGTTGATGGGGTGGGGTGGGGTGGGGTGGGGTGTGGATGTGAATGTGGATGTGGATATGGATAGTACAGAATGAAAATGCTTTATTTGTATAATATTTTAATATTTTTTTTCATATGATGTACTTAGGGTATGTTTGGGTACACCAATTTCATAATTTGGAATTGAAATTGGAGCATGAAATTTCAATTCTGCTGTTTGGATGCTAAAATGAGGAATATAATTGAAATTGAATTATAATTCTAATAGCCTAATTTCATAAAATCAATTTCATAGTTAAAGTAAATAATTACAAAATCAATTCTACACCAATTCAAAACTAATCATTTTAAATTTATTTTTAACAACTCATTCCCAACTCCACTCACCACCCCCTGCCACCCTACCCCCACCCCACCCCTCCCCCCCTGTCGGGTAAAAAAAATAAATCATTTTAATTTTTTTTTAACAACTCCTCCCCCAATCCACCCCCCCCCCCCCCGCCACCCCCACCCCCCCCCCCATCGGGTCAAAAAAAAAAAGTTTAAATTTTTTTAACAACTCCTCCCCCTGCCACTACCCCCTGCCAACCCCCCCCCACCACCCCCTTCCTTGCCGGTCAAAAAAATTTATTTATAATTTTTTAACAACTCCTCCCCCAATCCACTCACCACCCCTGCCCCCCCACCCCCGTCGGGTCAAAAAAAATATTTTAATTTTTTAAACTACTCCTCCCCCAATCCACTCACCACCCCCAACCCCCCGATCGGGTCAAAAAAATTTATTTTTTTTATTTTTTTAACAACTCCTCCCCCAATCCACTCACCACCCACCACCCCGCCGCACCACCACCCCACCCATCCCCCACCCTCGTCGGGTCAAAAAATATATTTTTAAATTTTTTTAACTACTCCTCCCCAATCCACTCACCACCCCCGCCACCACCCCAACCACCCACCCACCCACCCCCACCGGGTCAAAAAAATTATTTTTTTACTTTTTTTAATAACTCCTCCCCCAATCCACTCACCACCCCCACCCCCCCCACCCCCATCGGGTAAAAAAAATCATTTTAAATTTATTTTAACAACTCCCACACCGCCCCTCGTCGGGTCAAAAATATTAATCATTTTATTTTTTTTAACAACTCCTCCCCCAATCCACTCACCACCCCCTACCCATGTAGGGTAAAAAAATAATATCATTTTAAATTTATTTTAACAACCCCCCCCCTCCCCCCCGTCGAGTAAAAAAAAAAACTAATCATTTTAGGGGTGGGGAGTTGTTAAAATAAATTTAAAATGACAAATTCATTTTCGTTAGACTGCATGAGTATCCAAACAATAGAATTGGAATTGTAAATCAATTAGATTAGCCAAACAATAGAATTGAAGCTCTATGGAATTTGAATATGTTGAAATTCAATTTCATAAAATTGTGATTTCAATTCGATTTCAATTATGTGTATCCAAATGGACCCTTAATGTTTTCTATCATAAAATGTTGAAGTTATACCATTGAAAACTTTTCAATGCCACAAATAGGTTGATCCTCAGTTTTCGCTTTTCTTTTAATCACTTTTTCGGCATAATTTGTCTCTTTGTTTCTAGGTTAGTTTTGATGGTTTTACATAGAAGGTGGCGGGTACTCGATAGTGAATAATAGAGTAGGTTGAAGGTGATGAGAAAAATAATAATGATATATTGGGGGTACTGACCCGTGCGTGCGGCCCGCACGGGGGTCTGTACTGTACAAGTATATTTTTAATTAGCATCTATATAAAGAAACATAATAAATAAAATGCATAATTAAATACATTAAAATTTAAAAATGACTAAAATATAATTAATTTATTAACTATTAATATTTACGATAACTCAAGAAAAGAAAGGAAAAAAAATAAGGGAACAAAAAAGAAAGAAAAAAAGAAAAGAAAAAACAGCAAAACCCAACCCACCAGAATCCCTCTCGTATTCCCTCTTCCCCGCCGTCACCGGTAATTCTCTTCACAATTCCGCCTCAATCTAGGGTTTTAACTCGCCATAGCCGGCCTAAATGCTTCTCACCAAACTTTTTACTCTCGTTAGACACTTTGCATTCTCCGATCTAGCAAAGTCTTGAAAGCTCCAGTCTCTGTTTGACTTTGGCGCCGTCTCCGTCTTTCCAACGTAATCTATTCTGCTCCCTGCAAGACGAATCGGGTCTTGTTAAAGTTATTGAGCAAATCCACGTGTTGTAATTTGCTCCATGCCTTCTAAACACGCCCTTCTTGCTACTAACCCAATTCCTAACCCAAATTTTTCTTGCAATTTTTGAATTTTATTTCTCTAATTGGTATGAACACAAATGTTTGGAGTTGAGTTCTTTACTAAATTTATGGGTTTTTAGTTTAGTTTTTTCGAGTTAGGGTTGAGATCACCATGTCAAACACCCAATTTGTAGGACTCAGATCTTGAATTTTTTTATTTTTTTTTTAATGTTAATCTTTGATTTTATATGAATCTGCTATTTGGTGTTACTTTAATATTAATTCATTGTTTTGATTGAGAAAAAAACTAAAGCGAAAAGGATGAAAGTTTTTTTATTTTGTTTATGTTAGCGGAATGGTGATGGCATGGAAGAGCTGGTGGCGGTTTTGGGTAGTGGAGATAGTGGTGGTGGGTGGTTGTGCAAAAAGTTGAAGATGAAGGGAGATATACATTTTGATCCCTAATCTATAGTTTGTAATCACTTGGAATTAAAATAATTTCATTTAACCCCTATATATTAAATTAGCCAAAAACTTATAAAAAACATATTTTTTTATAAGTTAACAAAAAACGTGTTTCTCTCTCTAAACTAAAACTAACAGACACTCCTCTCTCTCTCTCTAAACTCAAAGAGGACCACCGCCGGTTTCTCTCCCTATCGTCTTCCCCAAATCCCTCACCTTTACCGTCCGCCATTGCCGTCGCCGTCGCTTTCCTCACCCTTCCCCTTCGCCGGCGACAACCTCCTCTGCCATCCCCAAATCAACCATCACCAAGCTCTCCCTCTCCCTCAAACAACTCGACCCAATCGAGGATCAGCGGCGTTATTACAATGGACAGGCTGAAGGATTTGAAGGGTGTGAGTGTGAAATTACTATTCTTTTGGGTCAATATTGTGGAGATTAGGCATGACGGAGACGATCTGGATTTTTTGGTGGGGATTGCGTCAGCGAATTTTCCGGCGGATGATTTCGAGGAGTCGCCTCAGTGTGGGTGTGGGTTTGACTGCGTTAACGGAGTTAGATATGATAATTTAAATGGAAATTGCAGTTGCAGAAGCAATGGTTTTTATGATTAATGGGCCTGAATATTTCAATGGAGATTGCAGCTGTAATTACATCAATGGCTTTTTATAATCCATTTCCTTAAACAAATGCCAGTTCTCTAGTTTTGAAATGCCAGTTTATAAGTATTTGAGTACCAGTTTGAGAATTTGATGCATTGGTGGACTGGGTAAATTAGATGCCAGTGTATGTGTTTTGGAGTGCCAGTCCATGTATTTTGGAGTGCCAGTTAGTGTATAATAGAGTGCCAGTAAGTGTGTAACGAGTGTCAATGTATTTTTTGAATGTCAGTTCTTGTAATTTTGAATGTCAGCCCATGTGTTTTTGAATGCCAGTTCATGTTTTTTTGAATATCAGCAAAAATAATTATCAGTGTTTTTGAGTGCCAGTATATGCATTTTTGAGTGCCAGTAAATGTGTTTTCAAATGCCAGTCCATGTATTTTTGAATGCCAGTGCTTGTATTTTTTAGAGCCAGCAAAAATATTAGTGTAACAAAGTGCCAGTGTTAGTGTAACATAGTGCCAGTGTGAAGAGTGCCAGTTTATGTATTTAAAAGTGCCCGTGTAAAAAGTGCCAGTTTCAGTTTAACAAAGTGCCAGTACCAGTTTACACTGGCACTTTGTTAAACTGGTACTGGTACTTTTTTCGCTGGCACTTTGTTACATATGCACTGGCACTTTATCACACTGGCAGTTTGTTAAACAGGAACTGGCATAAACGGGGGAATCATTAATTACGAAAATGCCACCGTTTATTTTGAACATGATTGCCAGTAATTACAAAATTACCACCGTTTATTTTGAAAACACGTTTTTCCTTATCTTAAGAAAAAACTAATTTTTTATAAGACCAACTCATTAAATTAATTTCAAAATAATCAATATGTTACTTGCGTAATTGGCACATGGACTTTTAAGAAGATTTTTAACGAATTATGTCAAAAACACTTAACTAGTGAAAATTTTACATATTCGACCGTGATGTGGGCAAAAATAATATTGGGCCTCATATAGAATACCCCTATGAATTCAGACCCTAAATTGTCATTTACCCTTTAATTTTTGATGATAAACAGAAGTAAATTTTAATCAAATAATAAGTTTGCCAATTTTAACCGATATTCACAAGGGCAAATGATGATTTAAAATACAAAGTTTAGGGGTGTATTCAAATTTGATATTTCTATTTATTTATTTAGAATTGAAAGTTATCAAGTTAAGTTAGAGGTTTTTGCGAAATTGCTAGAAAAAAATTGTTAACTCATACCTCGATTCGCACATACTTCTAAACCTTGGATTCTAAATTAACAATATTTCTTGAATTTTAGATTCTAAATTAACATTTCTTCCACAATTTTATCCAAAAATTTCTAAACGACGAAATTAAAATATCACACCCAATTAACATTCACTTCTTAACTTTTGGAAACTAATTTATCATTTTCCCTATCCATCCCAAAACCCACACTACACAAACTTGTCACTTAATATTGTACTAATGGATAACACATTTTTCTTTTGATTAAAAATAGGCTAAATTCCACCAATAACTTCTTGCATCAGAAAACAAATCAAGCCCATACATACCTTCATCGAAAATTTCTCTCTCCTATGATGGATGATGATCACTCTGTGTATGTGTGTGTTGAAGAGGGAAAGGTGTAATGATTTGGTGCATTTATGTATGAGGGGGTGTGGAGTAACTTGTTTCATCATATCACCCAAAATCATTCAAAAAGATGCATTGTACTTTCTTATTAGTTAATGTTATTCCACGTATATTACTAGTAAAAGCCTATGTTCGAGGATATGTGTTTTTTTTTTAATCTAAAAAAAAATTAAAAATAATTTTTTTTTAAGGACAAAATGGGAAAGGGACAACTTAATGAGAGAAAAATGAAAAATTTGACTTATGAAACTGTTCATTATATTGTTCACGAACAGTTCCTATTTATACTATAGATTATGTTATTGTTCATTTTGGATTCAGTACACACAAATTTATTTTTGGGTCAACTTTCTCAAAAGGCATCATATTAATATTAATGGAGTGGGTAGACACTATTATATATTAACAATTCTTCATTCAATTGTCGATGTGTGAGTTTGGTTGATACCCCAACGATCTTTCCCTCAAAACAAGGATCACCTCCATCGAAATTTACTTGTACCGCCGCTATGCGGGACACGGCGCTTGATCACCAATATTAGAAAGACTTTCGATACAATGCACACATTATGAGCTATTCGCGAGGTCACACCTGAGGAAAATCCCACACATCTCACACAACGTACATTGTGTCGGGCTAATCCACTAATCACGACTCTGATTTCAATTGTTGGGATCACAATCACTCCACCAATTCAAATTTGTATAATATAATATTGTCCGCTTTAGTTCTAGCGCAGATGAATTTGTTTTTATATCAATTCTCAAAAAATCTTATACTAATGGAGTGAATAAATAGTACTATATAAAAGACAATTTTTGGATGTAAAACTTGGATTAATACCCAAATGAGAGCATCCCTTTGACTTCAATGTTAAGGGTTGTCCATGTCCACAACCCACATAGAGTATACGTCTATGCTTGATTAAGTTGAGTGTATTTTATGGAGGTTTACAAGGAAATATATATCTTCCCCATCTCTATAATATTCGTATGAAATATTCATTATGTTTCAAAATAAATATTCATAAAATAAATAAATTTATTCTTAATTAAAAATAAAATTAAATTATTTCAAACATTTATTTTAAAAAAGAGATAGTAATACAGTGGACAGTTACCTCCCATCACTTCTATAGCCATAGGTGGCATAACATGATCCTTGTTTTTTGATTAATGTTAGGAATTAATTGGATTCGATATAAAAAGGCCTTGTTAAGGGGTGAGGTTAACCAACCTTATATAGTGGATCATTTATATTCTCCAAGTTGATGTGGGATACATGGGACTTCAACACGCCCCCTCACGTGTAGGCCGGTAACTTGGCACTACACGTGGACTTCAAACCCAACACGGGCACCCAACACGGGTTAACTTAAGCCCAACATCAACTTGGGCCAGCTCTGATACCATGTTAAAATGTGGAGAGGAGTAGGATTATAATTTCTATATTATTTCACTCTCATCTTTTACAATCACAAGATTTTGGGGAAAACTAGTTTCTCCTTAAGTTATAGAAAGTCCTGTTTTATAAACTGTTTTTAAATATTCACTAACTACTTGCAAGTAAAAAAAAAATGAACTTTTTATAATTTATGGAGAAACTAGTTTCTCCCAAAACTTGCTCTTTTACAATTGTCCTAAACACCTATTTATACTACTTTTAGAGTCCTAATTCTAATAGGAGATACAATCCTATATATACATAATAATCCTTCTTTGACTAGGATTCTATTTTAGCTATGTATTCTACTTTCCTACTTAATTAAGGAGTCTTCCTAAAATACGAAGCTAACATTAGGAAACAAGTATTTTCTTGCAAACTCGGTCCGCTCCATCGGTCTAGATCCGTTTCACTCGGTCCGATCCATGTCGCTCCACCATATTCTCCAACTCCCCCCCTCAAGTTGGAGGATCTACAATGTAGATACCCAACTTGCCAAATAAAAATTAAAACGTTTTAAAAAAAAAAAAAATTCTTTCACTTCGACATGCGACATCTGCGTCAAGTTCTTCCTTTTTCGTGTTGCAGTTCAAGCAACCTCGGGTTCGTTTTTTTTTTTTTTTTTTTTTTTCAACAACAACAAAAATTTGTTCCAATATCTGAAGAGTCAAGCAACGGATATGGAAAAAACAACTACTTTTCCCGTTTCAAAATGATAGTTCTATTTTTCATTTTTCATTTTTGCTTATTCCAACACGTTAATCTCGTCCTCAAAATTAAGGCTTCAAAATTACTTACTTTTACTAATATAATCTTTTAAAATGTTTGAAAAATCAAATAAAAATATCATTTAAGGGAAGAGGGAATACTTCAAACTCGGTGTCATAAATCATAATAATAAGATTCTTAATTAACAGTTATTCCAATACTTCCATTTTTTCACAAACAAAGCTAAAATAATTTGCATAAATGTTCTACTTTGTTGCTCTCTTCATTCTTCACTTACTCTTTCGTTCTATTTAAAATTGCAAAAAATGTTGTTTTTTGTGTTCTATTTAAAACTGCAAAATTTCAAAATAAAATGGTTTTATGCTTCGTAGTTAATTCGACACACTTGACATGCTTACAACAACTGTACATTTATTATTTTTTTTTATCTCACTTTTTATTTCCTATTTTATTATCTACACTAATAACATCTTAATATTTATATTTCTTTTTAATTTCGTATGTACGACAGTTTTTTAGTTTTTTTAAAGTGGGACGGAGAAGTATCTTAGACATTGAAATTTCCAATTTGTCTACTTTTTCGTATTTTGTAGGAGTCCTAACGGGGGAACACGAATTATAGACATGTTGTCACAATCACATATAAGGCCTTGGCCTTGGTGGATCTTAGAACAGGTTAATGTGGTGGTCCGCGATACATGTAATTAAAGTACGAGTGTTGAACAAGAAAATGACACGTAAATGGTACAAGCCCCCACAAAGCAAAATATACCCATTCACTCATACCTTTGCTTAAAATCGACCGTTACGTCTCAGCGGATAAAGGACCTTCGGGATATGACAATATACTCCTGCTCCGAAATTATATTTCTAACTTTTTTTTTTTTTTTGTTAACATGAAAATATTTTGATTAATAATTTTAATTTAATTATACTCCCTCCATCCCACGTAAGTGTGAATTTCTTTTCTTTTTGGGACGTCCCACATCAGTGTGAACTGTCAAAAATGGCAAAGAATATTCACTATTCCACCCACTCATTCTCTCTCCTACTTCACTTTTACACTCACAACATTCTCTCTCCTAACTATTTCTCCCACTCATTCTCTCTCCTATTTAATTTTTCATACTCACAAACACCCCCTCCACCTATTTCTCTCTCCTACTTTTTCTTAATTCTCACACCCAAAAAGTAGGTCCACACTTACGTGGAACGAAGGGAGTATATCTTAATAAACTTCTAAAAATTACTATTGATACTACTTACTCCCTCCGTCCCACAAATATACAAAAAAAAATTCCTTTTGAGCGTCCCACAATAATCTATACTTTTCCAAAATGAAAATGAAATTCACTTCTCTCTACTCACAACACTTTTTAAATTTGGGTTAATTACAAATTAGGGCCTGACTTTTCATATGAAGTCCCCAAGAGGGGCCTGACTTTTTTTTTTTAGCGATTTAGGGCCTGACTTTACATTTTTTGATCAAATCAGGGCTTTTTGACGAATTTTGTTAAAAAAGTTAGTTAAGTGACGAATTTTAGACTAAATTGAAATGCAAATTAGTTATTAAGGACTGTAATGTAAATTTTTTAAAATTGATGACCGTTACAAAATATTTTTTAAAAATAATATTTTTTGAAAATATAATATATTGTGAAAAGCTGTAATTTTTTTTATAATTTTTAAAATATGTTAAAATAAATGTTATAAATATAAAAAAAATTGTATTTTTAAAGAAAATAGTATTTTTTTTAAAAAAAAAATTAATTAATTATTAACGTAAATCTTGCAATATTTTTTTTAAAAAAAAATAAATACCTTGTCCACCTCAAAAACTAGGCCCCACTATGGTGTCCCACCGTCTCCGTTCAATCCACCCCCAAAACCAAATCTTCTCTCTAATTTAGAGTAAACAAATTAATTAATTGTGAAAATTTTATTTAAAAAAATTGTAAAATACCGTTTTTTACTAATTGTAAAAATTTTGGGGCCGTGGTGCGCGGAGGCGGTGGTGGAGAGGAGTGGTGGGTTGGATGCGGTGGTGTTTATGAGTACTGGGGAGGTGGAGGGAAAATTTTATTTAAAAAATTGTAAAATACCGTTTTATACTAATTTTTAAAAATAAATTGTTTATGATTTATGTATTTTTAAAGAAAATTTTATTTTTTTGAAAAAAAAACTAAAATATTTTTTTAAAATAAATTAATTTTAAAATTTTAAAACATTAAAGGTTTTCTTATTTTTAAAATTATTTTTTAAAAATATTATTTTCCAATATGCGAACATTAAAATTTTCTTATGTCAAAATCCCCCTGGGGAGGTTTTCTTATTTTTTAAAACATTAGTTAAGTGACGAATTACGAACATTAATTATTTGTATAACTAAACATTAGTTAGGTCAACTTGACCTAACTCTATTGTCAACTTACTTCTTTTGTTTAAAACATTAAAGGTATTTTAATACCAATATACGAATATTAATTATTTTTTAACATAAAAAAATATTACAAGATTTACGTGAATAATTAATTAATTTTTTTAAGAAAATACTATTTTCTTTATAAATACAAATTTTTTATATTTATAACATTTATTTTAACATATTTTAAAATTTATAAAAAAAAATTACAGCTTTTCACAATATATTATATTTTCAAAAAATATTATTTTTAAAAAATATTTTGTAACGGTCATCAATTTTTAAAAATTTACATTACAGTCCTTAATAACTAGTTTGCATTTCAATTTAGTCCAAAATTCGTCACTTAACTAACTTTTCTAACAAAATTCGTCAAAAAGCCCTGATTTGATCAAAAAAATGTAAAGTCAAGCCCTAAATCGCTAAAAAAAAAAATCAGGCCCCTCTTGGGGACTTCATATGAAAAGTCAGGCCCTAATTTGTAATTAATCCTTTAAATTTACTATTCTCTCCATTCATTCTCTCTCCTATTTTACTTTTACACTCACAACACATTATCTTTATCACTTTTTACCTTAATTTCCGTGCCGGGCCAAAAAGTCTACTCCCTCCATCCCATTACAAAGTGAAAAGTTACTGTTCACGCGTAGATTAAGGAAAAAAATAATGATATAAATGTTGTGTGTGTAAAAGTAAAATAGGAGAGAGAATGAGTGGAGGGAATAATAAATTATAATGGTGTTGTGAGTATTAAAATAATGTAGGAGAGAGAATGAATGGAGAGAATAGTGATAAAAACTTTCCTTTTTAGGAAGTGTGTTGCTTGTAATGGGACGCCCAAAAAGAAAAGTGTGTTGCTTGTAATGGGACGGAGGGAGTATATAATTGTGGGACGGATGGAGTATATTAGTATACCGATAATAATTTTTAAATTTTTATTAAAATAAATAATTAATTTAAAATTTATTATTCAAAGTATTTTTATCATGTCAACAACCAAAAAGCAAATGAAAAAATCATTACCGGGACTATAATCACTCCGTGACTCCGTCTTTACTCTCATTTCATTTGAAAGTTTAATACTTTTATACTCCCTTCGTTCACCCAAGTGTGCACCATTGATCAAGGCACGTCGATTAAGAAATATTATTAAGATAATGAAAATGTGTGGTAGAAAATGAAGAGAGAAAATGAGTGGAGTAAATAGTAGGTTGGTTGAATAAATTGTGTGATGGAAAATAAGTGAAGTTAATGAGTGGGTGTGGTAGAGAGAATATAAAATATTAAAGGACATATCATTGGTAGTTCACACTGGGCTGAAACGGATCAAAAGAGAAATAAGTGTACACTGAACTGGGACGAAGGGAGTATTTTTTAAAAATATATATATTTTTTTTTTTGAAAGGGAATATGATATTCTTTTAATTAGATAAAAGATGGTTTTCTTTTTTAAATGTAGAAAAGCAATTATTTCAAATCAGAAATTAAATAACATAGCGTTCAATGTATAAAAATTTCGATATGCTCCTTTCAAAGACAATTAGTTTTAGGATGGAATTATATACCTTATCATGATATTACATCAGACTCATTATACGTGTGAGCCTAAAGAGGCAAATAAATTTTAGAAGGGTTAATCACAATTTAGGGCCTGTAGTATAGGGGCGGTATTACATTGGGGCCTGAAGTCTTAAAATTATCAATTTGGAGCCCGAATTTACAATTTTGATCAATTTGGGACTTTTTGACGAAAAACGTTAAAAAGGGATGTTAAGTGACCATGTGCGAGGCATGTGACATTCAGTGAGGGCATTTCGGTCATTTCACGTTCAGGCCCAGACTTCAGGCCCTAAATTGACATTTCTCTCTCTCTCTCTCTCTCTCTCTCTCTCTCTCTCTCATTAACCCAAAAACTAAAAAAACCCACATCCCCACCCCTTTTCTTCCTTCCCCCAAACCCCACCTCCACCATTCTCGCCACCTCCATCCACCACACCATCCAGGGGCGGAGCCAGGAATTGGCCGAGGGGGGGGCAAGATTACACGGGGGTTCGGGGGCAGCGCCCTCGAAAAAAAAATTTCGGGTCGGACAAGTAAAAAATGGGTCGAATCCATGAAATACAATGTATTTTAGTTAACAAAAATGATAAAAGTAAATAATTCAAAGAACGATTGAAATAATGTTGAAGTATTTAACGCAAACAATTTATTAAAATATATTACTCGTACAAAAAAGAAAATCAAATTTGCTAATTAAACTTGGGATAATAGGAAGAAAGACCAAAAACAAAAAAAATGGGAAAAGCCTAACTAATTAATTAAGATTGAAAAAATGTGAGGAAATTAGGAGAAAGAGAAAAACAAAACTGTTAAGAGAAAAAATAGCAAAGATGGAAGACAAATAAAATTAATTGAAATGTAGGTAGCAGGGTTCGAACATGGACCAAAGAATTTAACTTCACCCCTTCTATCGCTGAACTGCACCACTCACTGATGTTAATCTTGAAGTTAATTATATATATACATATATAACAAAAATATGGGGGGGGCAAAAAAAAAAAAAATTCCACTGCATTTCCGCAGCTGGGGGGGGGCGAGTGCCCCTCCCCCCCTGGCTCCGCCCCTGACACCATCCCAACCCAAACTACGCCACCGCCTCAACTTCCTCACCACTCTCGCCACCTCCATCCACCACACCATCCAAACCAAAACCCTCTACCTCTCCACCCCACAAAAGCCCCATTTTACAGCAAACCCACCACCACACCCAACCCACTCAAGAAGTCGACGGAGACAGTGGGAGATTTGGGGGCTAGTGCTGGGGCTTTGTTATCCCCGGAGGATGGCTCAGTGAGGCTCGGCGGTCTACAAAGCTCTGGCTGCGCTTGGCAAAGGCAGCAGACCGTGAGTTCATCACTGCTTGAGCCACTGCTGCAGAAGAATCGAACCCAAAGGTCGTGGGTGCGGGTTTTCTAACGGGGGAGGATGAGTAGTTTGGTGAAGGGTAACTGGATCGAAGTTGGTTACGGTTTGAGTGGGCGCATTTGAAGCCCGGTTGGGGATTGCGGTGGGTTGACATTCTTGGTGATAAACCCTGCATTTGAGATCCAAAAACATCGTCAAGATTAGCAGGATTCATCTCCCCAAATCGATTAATGTTGGCATTGTTGTTGCTGCTCCACATCGATGGAGAAGATGAATGGCTTGAAAGATCATTAATCAGTTGATGTCTTTGTTGGGTTCTTATACTTTCCAAGCCAAGAGTTTCTAGCTCCAATTCGAAATCACGGGCATTCAAAGCTCCAATTCGAAATCACTCAAATTTATGTTTATGCGTAAGCCCCAAATTATGCTGCGTGTGAGGGGATATGTTGATATATGTTATTCGACATTGAAAATTAACAAGCATTGAATTCAATTTATAAAGATTTTGGGCTACTCATTTAATAGCCAATTGATTTTGATATAAAATGCCTGACTTTATCATGTATCTAAGGAGGGCTACACGTTCAAAAAAAAAAAAAAAAAAGACCATCGATGTTCTTCCACCCAACTTACGCATGAATGATCGAAATAGGATTGTGTGTATCATAAGTTTAGTGGGAGTAAATTTATATTTTTGGTCTTATATGTAGATGATATTTTGCTTGCTAGTAATGACATTAATCTTTTAAAGGAAACTAAAAAATTTCTTTCAAACAAATTTGAAATGAAAGATCTTGGTGAAGCCTCCTTTGTATTAGGAATCCAAATTTACTGTGATCGCTCACGTGGAATTTTGGGATTATCACAAAAGAGCTATATTGAGAAAATCTTACAAAAGTTTAGCATGCAAAATTGTAAACCACTTAACACCTCTGTTTCTAAAGGTGACAAATTTAGTCTCAAACAATGTCCTAAGAATGATTTTGAATCCAAATCTATGGAAAATGTCCCGTATGCCTCAGCAGTTGGAAGTATAATGTATGCACAAGTTTGCACACGTCCGGACATAGGATTTATAGTTGGAATGCTTGATAGATATCAAAGTAATCCGGGTAAAGAACATTGGGTTGCAGCCAAAAGAGTGATGCGTTATTTACAAAACACCAAGGACTATATGCTTAAGTATACAAAATCGGATCATCTTGAGATCATTGGGTTTTTCAACTCCGATTTTGCTGGATGTCAAGATAGTCGTAAATCGACTTCAGATTACGTCTTCACATTAACCGGTGGAGCAATATCTTGGAGAAGTGCAAAGCAAACGCTCATTACTTCCTCTACCATGAAAGCCAAATTTGTTGCTTGCTATGAAGCATCCAAACAAGTTGTATGGCTGCGTAACTTCATTGAGGGACTCAGCATCGTTGATACTATCAAGAGGCCACTCAAGATATAATGTGACAATAAGGCGGCAGTCTTGTATTCTAACAACAATAAAAGTTCGTCTAGATCAAAGCACATAGACATTAAGTATCTTGTTGTAAGAGAGAGAGTATAAAATAAACAAATAGAAATAGAACTTATTGGTACAAACTCTATGCTTGCGGATCCATTTACTAAGATGTTATCTCCTTTAGTGTTTCACGAGCATGTTGCTCATATGGGTGTAACAAATTTTGATAATATAATGAAAGTTTGAAAGTTTTATTTCATTAATTACTTGTTCATACTTATCTCATACATTGATCTCATTTGGTTAAGGAGGACTAGTTGGTGGAATATGTATGTAGATACACATTCAATTAGTAATCCATGCTACACATCTATACTTCGATCTATGTCGTTTAGACGGATATATATATATTTGATTATTGTGGGATGAGTTGCGAATTAATTACAATGACTTCCCCATTGGTCCTTATACTTATATGACTAAATGGACGGGATTGGTTTCGAATGACAACAAACTGCACATATCGGTTGTCATTTGTGTTATAAATATGATTGAAGGATTTTATTAAGTATGAATATATGTTATAATTATCCAAGTGGGAGATTGTTAGAATATGGATTATAAGACATGTATTATTAGTGAAAGTACTTAATAAAATAATAATCAATATTATAATGTTTGGTATAAAGTATAGGATATACCATAATGTGTAGAATTTCATAAAATAAGACTACCATTAAATGATGGACATAGTGGTAATTCCTTATTCATCAATAGGTGTAGTCCCTAAGTAAGGTGTCTCATGGATTCCTTTATAAAGGCTTTTCCATCAGCCTATTAATCCAATTAATTTTGATTGATTTTCATATTCTCATTTAGTAAAACTCTTCCTAAAAGTATATCGAAAACAAGAGAATCAAGGGCACTCATTACTTAGAAGATCTACACCATCTTCATCCATTTTTCCGGTCTTTGTTTGAAGAACAACATAATGGAATCATCAGGTATATGCTTTCGGTCCTTTTTCTTCTCTCTTCTTAATCTAGATATGAGACGGCCTTAGATTTATGGATCATTATGTTCCAACAATTGATATCAGAGTCTGCTCATATTCTAGATCAAGTTTAAGTATTATGAAAAGCCTTCATGTTTTATTAGGCTTTTAATTCTTGAAAAGATTTCATGTTTATCATGTGTTCTTGAATTTGTTATGTTACTCTAATTCGGATTCTAGAGTATTGTGTTAAATTCTAATTATAATTTTTTTTTTGTTTTACTCAAAAGGCTTTCAATTCTTAATGTAAGATTATCCCATTTTGAACATAGCCACCATCATTGGATGCGTTGTGAGTTTGTTCAAATGCATAGCCACGCATTTAAAAATGTGTTGAGAGTATGCGGATCTACTTGCTTTGGTTGAAAATTGATTCACCATTAAGTTAAGGATTGATAGTCAAAATCTGAAAAATTTGACGTTTAGGGGCTGACTCGGCCGAGCACCCCATTTGTAACAGCACAAGGTTTGAAATTAATTGAAAAGGCGGCATCCAACGGTCATGATGCTCGATCGAGCACCCCTAAGGACTCAGCCGAGTGCAAGGGAGCCGAAAGGGGTGTTCTCTGGAGTCTTTTGCTCGGCCGAGCACTTTCCTTGACTCGGCCGACCACGACTTATTTTGGCCAGATTTTTCAAAATTTTCAATATTTTGCTATTTTGATCAATTTTCATTCATTATTTGAGTAAATTATACATTAATTTGTGCCCTAAAGTATGATTAATTATATGCTTTAATAGATTTATTCATTATTTAAATAATATTGTTGTCAAAGCAATTTACGTTATTTATATGCAAATTTGTTAAAGTAATGAATGTTTGTATTGATATGTGGTAACATGAATTTCCCAAAGAATACCTTGTTATTGACTAAATATTTGCATTCATGGAGTAATAATTGAATAAAACATTTGGTCATTTTAAATTCTTTGAACCATCCCAAAAGGAAGACGGGTATATAAAATTAGTTGTTTATATTATTTATTGCCGGGTAACAAATATATTAAATGTTAGGACATTTTAATACTTGAACCGTCTCAAAGGAAGGCAAGTATTAGAAATGTGTTGTTTAAAGTCATTTATTATCCTAAGATAAATCAAATTATGAGTCAATTCACAATTCAAATATTAGTCTTGATATCATGTTGATTATCTTTATGATGGAATTCATGGATATAATTAATCATTGTATAGATCCTTATACATGTTTTGTGTTTCATTCTTGTTCTTGCTCCAGATTTGATAAATGCTACTTCTATCACAACTGCTATGAGTAAAATTCCAATGCTCAACGGGACCAATTTTAAAACATGGAAAAACAAAATCACTATGATCTTGGGATGTATGGACATAGACCTCACATTAAGGGAACCAAGTCCTACTCCTCTAACAGACGAGAGCACTAGGGAACAACGCTCTAGTCTAGAGAAGTGGAACCGTTCCAACCGCATATGTCTAATGATAATGAAAAATGCTGTCCCGGAGACATTCATGAACATTGTCTCCGATGATATTGGTGCTAGGGAATTTCTGGAGACCCTTGAAGGACGTTTCGCCAAAAGTGAAAAATCAGAAACAAGTGCTTCCTTGAGGAAACTTGTTTTCATGAGGTATAAGGGAAACGGAAATCTCCGTGAGTATATTATGGAGATGTTACATTTGTCAAAAAAACTAAGGGCACTTAAGTTAGAGATTTCGGAAGATTTACTCGTGCACTTAGTTTTGATCTCTCTTCCTCCTCAGTTTGGTCACTTTGAAGTGACCTATAATTGTCAAAAAGACAAATGGAACATTGATGAATTAATTTCACATGTGACACAAGAGGAAGATAGGTTGAAACAATCCAAGCCGGAAAGTGCTCATTTGGCATCTACCTCTTCTCATGGAACTAATAGAAGGGGAAGGAGATTGCGGTTGGAAGCAACAAGAAGCGTAAGGGATCATTTAATGATCGTAAGGACAACAAGTGCTTCTTTTGCAAGGAACTCAATCACATGAAGCCTGACTGTCCTAAGTATCGCGAATGGCGAATTAAGAAAGGTATGTCATTTGGTCTTGTTTGTATTGAGGCTAATTTGGTTTCAATTCCCGCATATACGTGGTGGTTGGACTCTAGTGCAACAACTCACATTAGTATGTCTATGCAGGGTTGCCTGAACTACCGAAGCCCTAGCAAAGAAGAAAGATTTATCTATATGGGAGCTGGGAATCCGGTGGAAGTTATAGGCATTGGGACATTTAGGTTATTGTTAAGTACTGGCTATTATTTTGTATTAAATAATACATTTATTGCACCGTCCTTTAGGCGAAATTTGATATCAATCACAGTATTAGATCGGGAAGGTTATTCCTGTTCATTTGGTAATAATAAATGTGATCTTATTTTCAATTCAAAAGTTATCGGTATTAGCACTTTATCTTACAATGACAATTTATATTTACTTCAAACAGTAAATACTATTAATCAGTCCCATAATAATGAAACCAGAGGTACTAAGCGAAAGGTTTCAAGTCTAAATTCTTATACCTTGTGGCATAGGCGTTTGAGTCATATCTCCAAAAGGAGAGTTGACAAGCTTGTGTCCGAAGGAATACTTAACAAACTTGATACTCTGGAAAGGGACTTGTGCATTGAGTGCATTAAAGGCAAATTTACAAACACTAAAGATACTGAATCATTGAGAGCAAATGATCTATTAGAACTTATTCATACGGATATATGTGGACCATTCACTACCCCTTCATGGAATGGTCAAGCATACTTCATTACGTTCATAGATGATTACTCTCGTTATGGATACATCTACCTGCTTCATGAGAAATCTCAATCACTGGAAGTTTTCAAGTCTTATAAGACCGAAGTTGAAAAACAACTTGGGAAGACTATTAAGAAAGTTAGATCCGATCGTGGTGGTGAATATTATGGTCGGAATGACGCTTCAGGTGAACAACGTCCAGGTCCTTTTGCTCGCTATTTGGAAGAGTGTGGAATTGTCCCTCATTACACCATGTCGGGGAAACCCAATATGAATGGTGTAGCTGAAAGACGGAATAGAACCTTTAAGGATATGGTAAGAAGTATGATTTCTTGTACTTCTTTACCTCACTCATTATGGGGCGATGCACTCAAAACCGCAATTTATTTACTTAATAGAGCTCCTACAAAAGCTACTGACAAAATCCCTTATGAGTTATGGACAGGCAAGAAACCGTCCTTAAATCATCTTCATGTTTAGGGTTGTCCAGCCGAAGCTAGGCCTTATAGACCTAATGAAGGAAAGTTGGACACTAAGACTGTTAGTAGTTACTTTGTAGGATACTCTCAAAGATCTAGGGAATGTAAATTTTATGACCCAAAAACTAGAACCTTTTTCGAGACTGGCAATGCTAGGTTCTTTGAGGATGTTGAATTTAGTGGGAGAAAAAGTAATGATTTTGAATTTGAAGAGTTAGAGGAACCACTCTATATTTCTCAAACTTTAGTTCCTGTTGGAAATCAAGTAATTGCACCTGAAATTCAACAAGAACATACAATTCAAAATGATATAGAGACTCCCTTAAATAACGGACAACATGAAAATGTTGGACATGAGAAAATTCAACAACATCAAAATGAGGTTGAACCAGTGCCCTTAAGGAGATCTACTAGAGAAAGAAGAAGTGCTATTCCGGATATTTATGATGTGTATCTTACGGAGAATGAGGACACCTTAGGTTTAGTGGGAGATGAACCAATCACCTTCCATGAAGCCATTAATAGTCCTAATTCTCATAAGTGGATCAATGCCATTAATGAGGAGTTAAAATCAATGAAAGACAATGACGTTTGGGATCTTGTCCCATTGCCTGAAGGTGTAAAACCTATTGATTGTAAATGGATATTTAAAACCAAAAGGGATTCGCAAGGTAATGTGGAAAGATATAAGGCACGTCTTGTTGCTAAGGGATTTACTCAAAATGAAGGCATTGATTATAAAAAAATATTTTCTCCGATATCTTCTAAAAACTCTTTTAGGATCATTATGGCATTAATGACACATTATGATATTGAGCTTCATCAAATGAATGTTAAGACGACTTTTCTCAATGGAGGACATTGAGGAAACAACCTATATGAGAAAACCAGAAATGGTGACTGATTCAGATCAAACTAATCAATTAGTTTGTAAATTAAAGAAATCTATTTATGGCCTCAAACAAGCCTCTCATCAATGGTACCTCAAATTCAATCAAGTAATTCTTTCATTTGGTTTTGAAACGAATCTTGCCGAAGATTGTGTGTATCATAAGTTCAGTGGGAGTAAATTTATATTTTTGGTCTTATATGTGGATGATATTTTGCTTGCTAGTAATTGTAAGTACCCAAATCTGACTCATGCCTTTCGGTTAAGTTTTCCGGCAATTCTCCGAACTTTCCTAAAGTTCAGGGGCAATTTGAGAACTTTCCCAAACCTTCCAAGGGGCAAAGGACTTGCTAGGAATTAAAATTCCACGTAGTCCCTCGCTGGAAAGGCCTTCTAGAACTCCACCTTGCATGGTTCTAGAAACAGGCTGAGTCACTAAAGGCTAAGACCGCACGGCTTCATTTGCCAATGGTTAATGCCGCATGGCTTCATTAGGAAGCACAAAACTGCCTATAAATAGAGGCCTGCTCTATTCATTTTGATATACAATTTTGAGCACTGTTACTCTGCCTAATTCAAACCACAAATTTACAGAAATCAAAACCCACTCAAAATCACCTCCCTCCTCTCCAAAATCAATCCAAAGCCACTTCTTCCTTAGGTAAACTTTAAGGGAGATAGAGGAACACCACCATTGGTAACCCCTCCTTCCTTTATATTTGAAATCTACTTATTATCTTGTTATATTGTTCATTTGCTATTTATCTTGCCATTTCTTGCTTTTATATGTGATTTATTGTCATAAAGATCAAATCTTTGCTATGTAGACATAATACCCCCTTTTCCCCTAATCAAATAGGATTCATGAAGAATCCATCCCAAGGATGAACAAGGGTCCACAATTGGCTTGTTCTAGGGTGGATTCCTCACATGATGATGTGAAAAATGTCATCTTTTCCATAAAAATGTCATCTTTATCATTATTATGTCATTTTCCTTCCCATTGACCTTGCTTCCAAGGATTGTCCACCTAAAAGGTTCTTAAAGGACATAGGAAAGCCTCAAAGGTCCCCCCTTTACATTCCTAGTCTTAGTTTTCATAGTGTTCATTACACTTGTTTTCATAAAAATGTCATCTTTACCTTTAAATGTAACTCCCCCATGTCCCTCATGGTTGGATCACTCTTCAAGGATTGCCTAGTGTCCTTCCTAAGGCACAAAAAGGCATAGGATGAGTATAAAGATTCAATCTTTATACCCCTCCCCTTAGTCCTTTTTGGTACTTGAAGTATCTCTTGGGGCGTAGCGGTGTAAAGGTCTCATCTTTACATCGTTTCCTCCACATAAAGATGTCATAGTCGAAGTCCCTTTAGAAATGGATGAACCTAAGCCCCTATATCTCCGATCATTACTTGAGACGAGCATAAATGTCCCTATCAAGCTCAAATCGTCTCAAGATGTAGGATTGATGGGCAAAGGTCCTTTCTTTCTAAAGAGTCTCATTCTTGGACTATAAAAAAAAGGTGTCCCTATTTCGATCACATATGACTAAAGGTCACTTAATGATGATCATAAGTCCAAGATGAGCACGGGATCAAAGTCCCGAACATATCAAAATCCAAGGAATCCTGAGCGATAACCAACTCATAATTTATACGTCCGAACGACAACTTGGCACATTCCCTCCCTTTTCAAATCACACACACACACGAAAGTACAAAATAAGCACGAAAATTGGATCTTGGAAGACTTGCTTCGGCAAGGCTCCTTGGGTGAACGCCAAACGTTCTTCCCAAGGAGTAACTTAACCTCCGGACCCTATTCCTTTTTTTTTAAGTTTTGAGGAAATCAAAATGGCGTGGCGACTCCATTTTTCAATTTAAACCGGATGTCTTCAAACCGATGTGAAGCGGTGACCCCTTACACGAGAAAGCGGTTCAACACAAAAAAAAGAAAAGTGCCACGATTTTTGGGCCCACATTCACAGTAATGACATTAATCTTTTAAAGGAAACTAAGAAATTTCTTTCAAACAAATTTGAAATGAAAGATCTTGGTGAAGCCTCCTTTGTATTAGGAATCCAAATTTATCGTCTTCGCTCACGTGGAATTTTGGGATTATCACAAAAGAGCTATATTGAGAAAGTCTTACAAAGGTTTAGCATGCAAAATTATAAACCACTTGACACCCCTGTTTCTAGAGGTGACAAATTTAGTCTCAAACAATGTCCTAAAAATGATTTTGAATCCAAATCTATGTAAAATGTCCCGTATGCTTCAGCAGTTGGAAGTATAATGTATGCACAAGTTTGCACACGTCCAGACATAGCATTTATAGTTGAAATGCTTGGTAGATATCAAAGTAATCCGGGTAAAGAACATTGGGTTGCAGCCAAAAGAGTGATGCGTTATTTACAAAACACCAAGGACTACATGCTTAAGTATATAAAATCGGATCATCTTGAGATCATTGGGTTTTCCGACTCCGATTTTGCTGGGTGCCAAGATAGTCGTAAATCGACTTCAGGTTACGTCTTCACATTAGCCGGTGGAGCAATATCTTAGAGAAGTGCAAAGCAAACTCTCGTTACTTCCTCTACCAAGGAAGCCGAATTTGTTGCTTGCTATGAAGCATCCAAACAAGTTGTATGACTGCGTAACTTCATTGAGGGACTCCGCATCGTCGATACTATCAAGAGGCCACTCAAGATATATTGCGACAATAAGGCGGCAGTCTTGTATTCTAACAACAATAAAAGTTCGTCTAGGTCAAAGCACATAGACATTAAGTATCTTGTTGTAAGAGAGAGAGTACAAAATAAACAAATAGAAATAGAACTTATTGGTACAAACTCTATGCTTGCGGATCCATTTACTAAGGCGTTATCTCCTTTAGTGTTTCACGAGCATGTTGCTCATATGGGTGTAGCAAATTTTGATAACATAATGAAAGTTTTATTTCATCAATTACTTGTTCATACTTATCTCATACATTGATCTCATTTGGTTAATGAGGACTAGTTGGTGGAATATGTATGTAGATACACATTCAATTAGTAATCCATGCTACACATCTATACTTTGATCTATGTCATTTAGACGGATATATATATGTGATTATTGTGGGATGAGCTGTGAATTAATTACAATGACTTCCCGATTGGTCCTCATACTTATATGACTAAATGGACGGGATTGGTTTCGAATGACAACAAACTGCACATATCGGTTGTCATTTGTGTTATAAATATTATTGAAGGATTTTATTAAGTATGAATATATGTTATTATAATCCAATTAATTTTGATTGATTTTCACATTCTCATTTAGCAAAACTCTTCCTAAAAGTATATCGAAGACAAGAGAATCAAGGGCACTCATTACTTAGAAGATCTACACCATTTTCATCCATTTCTCCGGTCTTTGTTTGAAGAACAACATAATGGAATCATCAGGTACATGCTCCCGCTCCTTTTTCTTCTCTCTTCTTAATCTAGATATGAGACGGCCTTTGGTTTATGGATCATTATGTTCCAACATTCTAGAGTTAGGAAATTTAGTGTAATATATTGTTACGTCCTAAAAAATCAACTCAGAATGTTCTGCATCTTGGACATCCATCTTGAGGTAACGTCTTGATTTACATCTTGGACTAACGCCTTAAAATTATTTGTTGTGTTTATCCTATTTTTCAGGAACAGAATTATAAATAAATAATTCACCCATGTGACCTTTGGACCTAGTCAAAGAGCAACATAACGGATTCAAACCATCAACCAAGGGATAACGGTTGGACTCCATCAACAAGGAGCGAGATTCTAGGCGCAAGATCAGCAGGACATTCAAGCTGATATTTTTAATTACAATAACGCCTATATATTGCTCTTAGGAAGCACTCTTGTTCACGTTACACATTTTTGCTTACTCTACTCTGCACTTGTACTCAAAAACTCTCAAATACTTAATAAAATTTGTTTGGTTTAGGCAGGCTTGCCAAAAGCCTCCCAAGGTTTTTCTCTTGGACGATTGCTCTAAGGGTTTCCTCGTTACATCCTTGTGTTCATCTTGCTTTGAGGATCATATTCCATTTGTACCCAATCTCCTTGAGAAGACAAATTCACGTGTCAAAATTTGTCCAAAATAATTTGGCGCCGTCTGTGGGAACTTTGGTTTTTTAGATTCCATTCAAGATGAGCAATCCGACCTCAGCTATGTCTACCCCCATCATCACGACCGGGGCAAGGACCATCATGTCAAGCTTGCCTATGACATATAGCGCACATTCACATGTGGGCTCCGGTGCTGCCACGCCTCAAAATCAGGGGCTCAACCAAGGTGGAACTTCCAACATGTCGCTGCCAGACATTTCACTAGGAGTGATAACTGCCATGACGTCTATGATGCAATAGTTGAAAGATCAGATAGATGGGCAGCAACACACCAATCAAATGATCTTTAATCACATCAATATGCTACATCATGATTTCTGAGCTTCCGGGTTCACCCTTCCCATAACCAGCACGTCAGAGGTCTCACCTTTGCAGCCCAGAACTCTTTTTCCAGGTGCTGGGACGATCGCGCAAGGCAGTCAAGGTGCTACACCCATATCCAGCACTGTTCAAACTGAAAGCACCATCGTCACATCCAACCCGATGTCGCTGACGTCATGCTTCACCTTTGCAACCCCACCTCCTGTGGGGCAAACAGGAAGTTTCAACTTGTTCAATACTCCTTTTAATCCTATAGTTGCCACTAACCCTGTTGTAGATACTGCCCTCGCAAGAGAAGTGCAGCAACTTAAAGAAATCCTCATGAAGGTTCACGGAGTCACCTTACCCTTCAATCGAGCATCTCCAACCAGCCATCATGATTCACGCTTTGTCCCTGCAATAGCTGGAGTGGAGATCCCTAAGCGATTTCAAGTATCCCCATGAAGCAATACGATGGCACGACAGATCCTGCCGAACATATTGCCCTATACCAAGAAAAGATGGATATCATCAGCATCCCTCCGCATCTTAAAGAAGTTTGCTTATGCAGGGGCTTTTGCTCCACCTTGTTTGGCCCCGCCTTGATGTGGCTGACTAATCAGCCTAACTCTATCTCATCCTACTCTCAATTAGTTAACATGTTTCTTAACTAATTTTCTTGCAATCGTGTGTTTGAGAAATTGACAAGTGACCTTTACAGGATCGTACAACAACCCGATGAAACCTTAAAAGACTTCGTCTTCCATTTCAACAAGGAAGCTGTAAGCATTCCACACATTGACGCGTCGACTGTGACCGAAGCATTCAAGATGGGACTAATGAGAGAATCCCCATTCTACCAAGACCTTGTCATGTTCCCATCTCGAAGCTTAGAAGAAGTCAGGACGAGGTCTGGCCGTTTCATCAGGTTGGAAGAAGATGAAATGATCCATGGCAAGGCGTCAAAGAAGATGCCTACATATGAGAATCCTAACAGAAAGGCGGATCCATCCCACCATCGATCTAATAGGAGAAAACCCTACTCTAAAACTGACTCTTCTAAAATTAACATTGTTGAAGAAGATGACGAGGAAGATGATACCGTTTATCCTAAGATTAGTGACTACTGTTTTTCTGTTGACGTTTCAGGCCTCCTACATGCTATGGACAACCTAGGTGGAAAGGCAAGATGGCCAAAGGCAGCTGATAAATCAGCATCCTGGAAGGACAAATCAAAGTGGTGTGCCTACCATGAAGATTTTGGACATACTACTGATAACTGCATCGCCTTGAGGAAAGAGATTAGCTACTTACTATCGAAAGGACTCCTCAAAGATTTGTTAGGAAAAAGGAAAGGACGGGCTGAAACAAAGGAAACTGTCGCTGAAGCTCCGTCTTCACCTCCTCTTGCCACTAAGGTGATCAACTTCATTACAGGAGGGTCAGACATTTGTGGCACCACGTATTCTGCAGCCAAACGTCACGCTAAGGATTCTAAGGAAGACAAGACGGAATTGCCAACTAGACGTCCGGATCACTCCCTTGAAGGGAAAATCATTTTTGATGACGATGACAAAGAAGGCATTTCCGACCCGCACCATGACGGTATGGTCATCACCTTGCAAATTACCAATTGCAAGGTGAAACGCATCCTGATCGACAATGGCAGCTCTGTCAATCTGATCATGAAGAGCATCTTGGACGAAATGATGATTCCCCTGTCAGAAGTCGTAAGAAATTCCTCCGTCTTGGTAGGCTTCAGCGGGGAAACCAAGCAGACCATTGGAGAAATTAAGTTACCCATCTATGTAGAAGGAATGAACTCTATATAAAGGGTATGCTTGATTGATTGCCCATCCTCATATAACCTCATCTTAGGCCGGCCATGGATCCATAATATGAGGGCGGTTCCTTCAACGTATCATCAATGTGTTAAGATGCCAACGCCTTGGGGAGTCATCACGGTGAAGGGTGATCAACAAGCCATAAAGGAGTGTTACAAAACAGATATGAAGGCGTGCTCTACTCATTAAACACGACCAGTAAGTCTAAATATGCTTCGAGGTCCATGCCGACGAAAATGGTGAACTATAACAGTTAGCTAGCTGGACGTGACTGGGGCAAGCTGTCACCTTCCGATATGACGCCATGAGCTACACCTTGAGTAGTATTACGTGTAAGTTAAAATTCATTGCAATTTTAACACCAAGGTACGAACTTCTTCTTAAAATTTAATTTTTACTGCCTTTCAAACCATTTATCTTTTCATTAAAACCTCTACTGACTTAAGCATCGGAGGGGTACCCAACTCCTAATATATTCTTGTGATGCAAGATTAGACACTCCTGGATCATGGATAGAGAGATTTACAAAATCATATGGCGAGCTGCTCGAAAGAACCAACGTTTCTTGGTAAATCTAAGGTACATGATTCACCATGCTTCTAAGCATCTCTACAACGTATTTATAAGATGATGACCATAACCGCCTGGGCGCACGATTTTCACACTCGACTTAGAATAGCAAATACAATTCGCCTTGTCAAGGGAATCGCATTTGATATCCTAAGATTCGAAGATGTGAACTAAGGATTGTAACATTAACATGTTACCTAAGGACTCCGGAAAGTGACATTTCTACATGTGACCTATCACTTGGTTATAACATTGTTGCATGTTATCTTTACAACTTGGTTATAACATCGTTGCATGTTATCTTTACAACTTGATTATAACATCGTTGCATGTTATCTTTACAACTCGGTTATAACATCGTTGCATGTTATCTTCGCCAATTGGTTACAACACTTGTACGTGTTGTCTTCCGTACCTAAAACAGAAAAGTACTCAAAGGTATAAAGCATCCCAAAAGCGTCACTGCAGTTTAAAAATACCAAAAGATCCAAGGCTTGGGACCAACCCAACACCATCAAAAACTAAGCTGTTTGGACTCTTATGAGCCACTTACAAAAATTCCAAAAGTATAATTGTCTTGGGGGCCAACCCCCTATTTTTAAAACCCAAATTAACGTGCCAACAGAGGCACGAACAAACAAAACACAAATATTGTTTAAAACACAAATATTAAATTGTTTTATGTTGCAGGGACATCACTTTCCTTACCCTCATTTTCCTTAGCAGATGGTCCGGCTTCGATCTTCTCCTCCTCCCTTCTTGCTTCGTCTCTTCCCGGTACCTTGATTTCATTCGAATTCACCTCGCCTACATCAACCTCTTCACATAAAAATGCATCCAGCATTGCGACCTCTTCGTCAATCTTCCAAGCCTCATGCTTTCCAGCCTCGTATTCTCTCATCATGGTGATTGTACTTTCCATTACTGATTTAGTAGCGTCTGCCATGAATTGCTCTTTCGCTTCCGCCATCTCCTTGATATGTTCCATTTCCACCCTCAACATCCTTGTAGTAAGGTCTGTCAGCTCCTTCTCTACTTGTTCATTTTTTTCTTTCTCTTGTGCAACCTTCTCCTCTCCCATCTTCACCTTCTGCGTTAGGATCCTGATACGATCCTCCTTCATTTCTATTTCCTTCGCCAAAGACCCCATAAAATTCAATACCTATAAAACAAACCAAGCAAAGTAAACATCTAAAAGATCCCATATAAATCAAGAAGAAGATTTTTTACCTTCTCCTTCAAACTCTCCTCTTCCACCATAATCACCGTGTCGTCAGCTTTCCTTTTCTTGCCAGCCCTGGTTATGCTATCTCCCTTGGGAAGAGGAGGTTTACCTCCCTCTAGTTTCACCCCAACCTTAGCTCTCAAATTGGCCATGATATCGGATACACCAAAACTTGCCTTTGAACGAGTTACTGTTTCATTAAAACAACAAGAGTCAGAGGGATATTGAAGTCAAGCGTCATTTTTATAAAGAAAGATTTTACCAGAAGACATCTTGACTGGACCAACACTGATGGAAACTCTTTCCTCCTCCCTGAAATCCTCGCCAACAAACTCAACAGGGCTAGGTTTATACTTTCGTAAAGAGTCGGGAGATAAATTCAAGATTGATTCCACATTGGCAGCAGTTCCCTCAGTAGGCGGGAACAATTCTTCTAACGATGCAACTACGCAAAAAAGGGAAATAAACAGATGGTTACAACAACAAGTCCAGCAAGACGTAAAAAGGTAAGCCAAGCAATAAAACAACATCTACCTTGGCGGATCCAAGCAGATGTCAACTCCTTGCCTCCTCCCTCCAAACTAGCCTTCTTCATATAGAAAAACTTGTGTTTCCACCCTCTATCAACAACATCTAACCCTAAAACCAAAGGATCCCTACCTGGCCTAATCCTAAAGTTAAACCTACCATTCCCAAAAGCCCTAATGTCATACGAAAAAGCCAACTCTTCTAGACCAGCAACCAACCCCTGTTCCAATGAAATCCTATCTAATGTGTGCAAAGTACGCCAACCAATGGGCATCAGTTGACAATAAGAGAGCTTCGTGGCCTTAAAGAAGCGGGTAATCGTGGGAGAAAAGGAGAATTTTAAACCTATTGTAAAGGGATACTCATAGAAACCTACCCAATCAACGGAAAAACAGTCGGCACTCCCCGCTTTGCCTGGTACCAGAAACTCTGCGCTTAGGGGAAACACATTGTTCCTCTTCAACGCATCAACATGGGATGCGCTGAAGTTGCACCGCTCGTCATCCTTCTTTTTTATAAACCCTAAGCACTTAAAACCCTTGGGGGGGAGTGGCCTCAACGTCAATAACTGTCTTTCCTTTACCCATAAGCAATGGACAGAAAATAAACAGAGAAACGAAAGGGAGAATACTCACCGGAGACAAAGCAGAGACAATGACGCCGACGAAAGAGGAGCAGTTTGGCGAAATATGGTTCCCTTTTTGAAAATTCAAAATGAATTTAACAAGACCATTATAAAGCCCATAATGAGCCCTAAAATCCTCGGGCATCGTGCGGGCCAACCACCTCATCACCTTCCTTTCAAGCCTGAAGCGACACATGGCAAAATATTAAAGCCCTCCGTATTCAACATGGAACGCTTCAATATTTTGGGGGCAATTGTTACGTCCTAAAAAAATCCACTCAGCATGTTCTGCATCTTGGACATCCATCTTGAGGTAACGTCTTGATTTACATCTTGGACTAACGCCTTGAAATTATTTGTTATGTTTATCCTATTTTTCAGAAACAGAATTATAAATAAATAATTCACCCATGTGACCGTTTGGACCTAGTCAAAGAGCAACATAACGGATTCAAACCATCAACCAAGGGATAACGGTTGTACTCCATCAACAAGGAGCGAGATTCTAGGCGCAAGATCAGCAGGACATTCAAGCTGATATTTTCAGTTACAATAACGCCTATATATTGCTCTTAGGAAGCACTCTTGTTCACGTTACACAGTTTTGCTTACTCTACTCTGCACTTGTACTAAAAAAACTCTCAAATACTTAATAAAATTTGTTTGGTTTAGGCAGGCTTGCCAAAAGCCTCCCGAGGTTTTTCTCTTGGAAGATTGCTCTAAGGATTTCCTCGTTACTCCTTGTGTTCATCTTGCTTTGAAGATCATATTCTATTTATGCCCAAACTTTCTTGAGAAGACAAATTCACCTGTCGAAATTTATCCAAAACATATATGTAAATTTGCCCACGTTTGTTTTGTGTAAGAAAGAAAATGCACTATAATATATTTTTGCCCTATTTCAAAAATTGGATAGGGACAAAATAAGATTTGCATCCAACTATAATAATATAATTTTCTTGTTAAGTTTTATTTTCTTTTCTGATTTTTCAGAAATAATTAATGTTTAAAATATAAATGATTAAATACAAAAAATTATAAAATGAACATAAAACTACTAAGAGAGAATTTTTTTTTTCATCTAGATCTTTTATATGGAATGAATAAAATATCTTTATTAACCTATTTTTTTTTTCAATTAAGTAGAAGAGCTAAAGAAAAAAAAATATACAGAGTGATAAGAAATTATATAATTTTAAACGGAAAAAATTATAGTTGAAATATAATAAATGAGTGTTATGATATTGAGAGATATTCTCAAAAAAATAAAGTATTTAGTTAACTAAGTTGGTATTGAGTAAACTTAAAAAAAATTTGTTAGTTAAAAGTATTTTCAATTAGAATTATATTTAGTATTTTAATAAGTAGAGATTTGTTAGAATCCTAATAGAATTAGGACTCATATGCAGTGGCGGATCTACCCCAAAACATTTGGGGTTGCCTGTTCTTTACTAAAAAAAAATTTACGTAAAATTAAAATTCAAAATGTTTACATGCATAAATAATTAAATATAGTAGGTTTCAATACGTCAACATTACATAAAATAAACACAATTTACATTTGAAAATAAACACAATTTACATTTGACGTTTCCTAGGATTCATCTTCTTGAGCAATTGGAACACTAGTGCTTGCTTTATTTCTCGGAGTTACCGGGAAGAACCGATCAAACCTATTACCAATGTTATCAAAAAAGCAATTAAGCTAAGTTTGTACAAATTAGAACACAGCAACATCCAACACATACATCAATTATTCAAATATATTTCAAAATTCGAATAAAAAATAAATAATAATGAATCAAATAATCAAAAATAGTTCAATCACAAACCAATCAATAAAATTTACATTTAAGCTCAGTTTGCAAAAAAAAAAAAAAAAAAAAAAAAATTTTTTTTTTTTGGGGTTGCCCGGGCAACCCCGGGCACTATATACCATCCGCCCCTGCTCATATGTTTTGATTATAAATATTAGTCTATAGCTTATGTAAACTTTGAGACGAAACTAATACATAATATATTTTGAGCTCTCCTTATTTTAACATGATATTAGAGCAAATTTCGATCCTGAAACCTCTATACTTTGATTAAAATAAAAATAAAATATGATCATGTGTTTTCGTGGTGATCAATTGGTTAGGGCATGTCATATGAAATAAGTTTTGATAGTGTCTTCATGGCATGAAATATTCACGAAAAGGGCATTGATGCAGACAACTTTAATGTGATTAGTGGTAGCCCACTCTAAAAATGTGAATTAGTGGTAGTCTACTTTAAAAACGATAATAAAATGTCGTTCACTATAAAACGATGATTAAGTGTCGTTTACTATAAAAATGATGATTAACCATATTAACATCACTTCTATCTTCTAAAATATTAGGTGTCGTTCACTCTAAAATTGATGATTGAATGTCGTTTACTATAAAAAAGATGATTGAGTGTCGTTCATTATAAAAACGATTATTGAGTGTCGTTCACTATAAAAATGATGATTCAATATTGTTCACTCTAAAAACGAAGATTAAAAAAAAAGACATATGCGAGCACAAATTGTGCACGAGATCGAAGAAAAAAAAAGAATTGATACGGATGTCTCTTTAGATGTTACAAGCACAACATATATTAGAAAATCAAATTTTGCTGTTGTGAATATTTTTTAAGTTATTATTATTATTATTATTATTATTATTATTATTATTATTATTATTATTATTATTATTATTATTATTATTATTATTATTATTATGTATCTTTCCCAATTTTTAATTTATTTTTTGACAAGTTGGAAATCTACGTTGTAGATGTTCCAACTTGAGAGAGGGTGTTAGGATATTGAGAGAGATATTCTCAAGAAAATACAGTATTTAGTTACCTAAGTTGTTATTGAGCCAAATTAGGAAAGTTAACTTAATTATAAGTATTTTCAATTATAATTATATTTCCTATTAAAATATGGAGAGATTTGTTAAAATTCTAATAGAATATGACTCATATATTTTGAATATATATATGAGTATTTAGCATATGTAAAGTTTGAGACAGAAATAATAAATAATATATTTTGAGCTCTACTTATTTTAACAATGAGTGATTAATCTAGCAATAATATTTTTTTTACCAAATATTAATGAATTTAAATGTACATATTAAACAAATTAATGTTTTTTTAAAACAAATATTAATTTGTAGTACACTACAAATATTAAATAACACTAGTGCTACACCCATAAAACTAATTCAAGGAAGTTAAGATTTTAAGAATTATCTATGTAAAAAATTATAGATGAAAGATAAAAATGATATAGTAGTTGTTAAGACAAGGACTATTAATCAAAAATATCTTACAGATCTCATATAATAAATATTTATAAATAATTAAATGTATTTAAATAAATAAATTTATATTTTATAATTTAAAAGGACTATTATATTAAGAAATTATTTTAATTTAAATAAATGAATTTAATATTAAATTTTTGTTTGATTAGTGTTCGATTTTAGTGAAACATTATGGAAAGTACAAATTTTATTTTTGTTTGATTTTGGTTTTAAGTTTGGTTTGATTTTGTGCCATATCAGATATGTGATTGTGGTTATGTTTATAATAATTTCTTGGTCTATAAATAGTGTTAAGTATTTTCTTTTGAAATCATATATTAATTGTTTAATTATTTATTGCGCTAAATATTGAAATTAAATGAGTTTAATTATCTGTTATAAATGTTCAGCTTCCTCAAAAAATTAGTTACATAATTGCTGCTGCATTTATTTAACATGAACTGAATTGTTAATAGAAATATATCTAGACAATAGTCTGGCTAGGAGGGAGTTTAGGCCTAAAAAGTGATTTATTGAAGTGCTCGCTGAACTTGAGCCATTATATATATATACTAGTACTCTCTGACCCGTGCCAATGGCACGGGGACAGTATGCGTGGGTGATCAAGTGAAGAAAATTAAAAGACCATTATAAGTATCTAATGTTTCAAAATTTCTAATATCTCAAAATTCATGAAAATAGAATAGCAGACAATCACAAACTATAAATTGATATTGCCTAAGTTTATTCTTAACTCTTGCATCAAATTGAAAGTATATAAAAAATCAAATGTTAGATTGAAGTATCAAACTGAAAATGTGAAAGAATCTAAATGTGCACAAATAATAACAAATATAGTAGCAAACAATCACAAACTACAAACATATATTGCCTAAGTTAATTCTTAACTCTTGCATCAACTTGAAAGTAAATGAAAATTCAAGTGTTAGATTGAAGTATCAAACTAAAAATGTGAAAGAATCTAAAAGTGCACAAATAACAACAAATGTTCAAATTTATGGTGTTTATCATAAGGGATGAAAATTGGTTCACCGTTTTTTAAGTTGCAAAAATGGATTTCTCCATAAACCGTTCCCACATCACTCTCCAATTCCATATACATATCAATCTTGGACTTTAACATAACTCTATTATGATTGAAACATAATTGAGCCAGAAACATAGTACTATAAGCAATCACAAAATTACATCAAAAGCCCCTATCCTCACCATTCCCTTTTCACGATACTTTCTCCACTTCGCTCCTGTTACAAAATAACAAAACCATGCAAGTAGAGAATCATCTCATATATCTTCATACGTCAACTGTGGTGGAATCATTTGTGAATCAGTTGGAGCTTCAGTATCTTACAAATCTTCTGTCGAACGCGAAAAAACCTATTTAAAATTAAACATGCATTAGATCAATATATACACATATATATATAGTTATATATAAATATGTCATATTATCGATATTAGGTCCTGCCATTTATTAGTTAGTTATCCATCCCATTATAAATCTCTTAACTTTATTTTTTTAGTTAATTTAATTAAAATTTAACAAAAAAGTTAATAAAATTCATTTATTCATAAAACTTTAAATATTATTATTAATACAACAATATATTAAATTTTATAAAAATTATTTAATATGAAACAAATGAAGTATACTGATATCACGAAAAATAGAGAGAGATTGTGATTGATAAATTCAGGAATAATTTTAGAAATCAGTTAATGAGAGTCGTTGGATTAAAGCATTGATAATTAATCTTACGGTTAGAATTGAAGAAGAAAATAAATTATCAAATGACAACCCTTGGATCGTAGTGGTTATGGATCGATATCAACCGTTCTTTATGTAAAGTCAATAGGCGGTTATGAACTGAGGTGAGAGAGAAAATGAGATAGAAAATAGTAAGATGATAGTCGTTATGAGTATTACAAATGAGTCTCATTAATAAATAAATATTATATACTTTCGCCCATAGAAAATGAGACTTATCAATATGACGCTCTAGATGACAAAGTGGGTAAGATTATTCGAAATAGAAGTAGAGAGAGTATTGCGTTAAATTAAGGTCAAATTTTGCATTTTGGCTAACGGAAGTTAGTCATGAAACTAACTTCAGACAATATATCATGTGAAATAATCAAATTGTCCCTTAAAAAAAGATGTCCATGATATATGATTTGGAAATATAACATCATATTTTTTTTACTTGCAACAGATTATAAAAACAAATACTCCATCCGTCTCGAAAAATTAGATCACTTTGACTTTAATAGTCAACTCAATCTAATTTTGACTGTAATTTTATGAAAAAATAGATATTTTTATGCAATTATAAAAATTGTTATTGTTTTACCGTTAAAAATACTATCAACAACAATTTTTAGAATTTCATGAAAATATCTATATTTTTCTATAAAATTATTCATATTTTTTTTATAAAACTATGTCAAAATTTGATTGAGATGATTATGCGAAATAAAGAAAGCAATCGGATCTACACACTTTTATTTTTAAAAAGTATATTACAAAAGTAACCAAAATTCATGTCAGTTAAATTGTAAATTAAGAGAAAGTCAGACAGTCGGTACACACAACCAAATCACTTGCTTGTTTTTTTTTTCCATTTAGATTTGAATTGAAAATTTTGGTACATGCCAATTTCCAAATAAAATAGTTATGTATACTATTACTACATTATTATACTCCTGTACCGTCCCACGTAAATGAAAAATTTTAATCAAATTGATGTAACTTTGATCAATAATTTAAATAAAAAATAGTGATTCTTTTAAAAATTTAATTTTTTTATTATAACACAATTAATAATATTTTCAATAATGATTTTTAGATTTGTATAAGAATTATTATTTTCTATTTAAATTAATAGTTATAATTATTGCAATTTGACTAAAAGTCTCGTGATGGAGGGAGTATGTATTGAAATAGAAACCGTCAATCTACAGCCGTATGATCAAACAAATTGAAAAGAAATCCAACGATTGAAAATAAAAAGTTAAAACTGATGTTGGAGGTGAGAATCAATCTTGGCCGCTCTTTATCTTTTCTGAAACACAATCCTAGCCACTCTTTATCTTTAAATATATATAATATAATATAATATAATATTATATATATAAATATATATAATAAAATATATAAATTATATATATAAACATATAATATATAAAATATAATATAATATATATATATATATATATATATATATATATATATATA